>VUQS01057114.1:7281-30573 GCA_015108495.1 Heterochromis multidens | reverse complement strand
TTATATCTTAGATTCTTCAAAATAGCCACCCTTTGCTTTGATCACTGCTTTGCACACTCTTGGCCTTCTCTCAATGAGCTTCATGAGGTAGTCACCTGAAATGGTTGTCCAACAGTCTTGAAGGAGTTCCCAGAGATGCTGAGCACTTGTTGGCCCTTTTGCCTTCACTCTGCGGTCCATCTCATCCCAAACATTCTTGATTGGGTTTAGGTCAGGTGACTGTGGAGGCCAGGCCATCTGGTGCAGCACTCCATCACTCTCCTTCTTGGTCAAATAGCCCTTACACAGCCTGGAGATGTGTTTGGGGTCATTGTTCTGTTGAAAAATAAATGATGGTCCAACTAAACGCAAACCGGATGGGATGGCATGTCACTGCAGGATGCTGTGGTAGCCATGCTGGTTCAGTGTGCCTTCCATTTTGAATAAATCCCCAACAGTGTCATCAGCAAAGCACCCCCACACCATCACACCTCCTCCTCCATGCTTCACGGTGGGAACCATGCATGGAGAGACCATCCGTTCATCTTTTCTTTTCGCACAAAGACACGGCGGGTGGAACCAAAGATCTCAAATTTGGACTCATCAGACCAAAGCACAGATTTCCACTGGTCTAATGTCCATTCCTTGTGTGTCCTGGCCCAAAGAAATCTCTTCTGCTTGTTGCCTTTCCTTAGTAGTGGTTTCTGTGTCCAAACTTTTGACTGGTAGTGTATATACTAATCAGTCTTTTTTATAACATGTTAGATACTGTAAATAATCAGTTTCTATGTGAATGACAAATTTGCAATTAACAATTTGTATTTTATAAGTTCAGTATCAGTCCTTAACAGACTATTGATCATGTCTTTATCTTCCTGTAGCCAAAAAGCTTGGAGGAACACTGGACGTTGTGTCTTACCATGATGAAGTTGAAGGTGGGTTTAAATTGAATATACACACACACATACACACACATATACACACATGTATACATACACACACAAACACACACACACACACGCACACACACGCACACACACACACACACACACACACACACTATGTGTACAGTTTCCTGTTTGCTTCTTTGTCTTGCTGCTGTAGCCCATCTATTTCTAGGTTTGACATGTTGTGCATTCAGAGATGCTCTTCTGCATACCTTGGTTGTAACAAATGGTTATTTGAGTTACTTTTGCATTCCTATCAGCTCAAAGTAGTCGGCCATTGTCCTTTGACCTCTAGCATGGACAAGACATTTTCAACCAGATCAGCAGTTTCTGAAATACTCAGATCAGCCCATCTGGCAGCAACAACCATGCCACAATCAAAGTCACTTGAATCACCTTTCTTACCCATTCTGATCCTTGGTTTGAACTTCAGCAGGTGTTCTTGATCATGTCTACATGCCAAAATGCAGTGAGTTGTTGCCTTGTGATTGGCTAATTAGATATTTGTATTGAACAGGTGCACCTAACGAAGTGACTGGTTAGTGTATTTGTAGTGCCGCATATAATATGTATCGTATTTCTAATATTTTCAGTTCTGTTTCTGTGTAGCTGAAGGAAACCCTCCAGGTGTTCCATCAGGAATTCATGTCTCAGAAATAGACAGGACCTATGTTGTTTTGAGCTGGAAATCCCCAGCATATTCCAGCAAGGCTCCCATGTGGTACTACATAGAAAAGGTAACACACAATGTCATACTCACTAATTCACGAGCTCTGTTCTGTACAGTACTTCCTATGAGCATGAAAACAGTAGCTTATGGTTTGAATAAATAGTGACAGCAGTTTTATATGCAACTATATTAATTGATGTGCCTAAACTATTTTTACAGATCTTCTGTACAAAAAAAGATTTTAAAAAATTAACTTAAACACACTTGCCTTGTCTCTGTGTCTCTCCACAGTCCATGGCAGACAGTGGTGCATGGCAGCGCGTTAACACTCAGGTCCCTATTCGATCTCCCCGTTATGCTGTCTTTGACCTGGCAGAGGGGAAACAATATAAGTTTAGAGTTTTGGCTGCCAATATTTATGGGACCAGTGAGCCATCAGAGCCAACTAGACCTATTCAGACTCTGGAACTCAAAGGTTTGTCTCCATTTTTTCTTTACTGTTACTGTCTACAACAGCAGAATAAAGCCAAAATTTGAGCTGCTGTTGTTTTTATAATTACTTATTACCAGCTGCAACACCTTCATTTGTGTCTGTGTTACTTCATGACAAAATGTGGTGTGGGGAGATCTACTGTACTGCTTACTATAAAAAAAAAACTTAGTTTTCAGTATTTTGGTAGACAGATTTTGAAACAACTTTGTAACCATTTAAAGTTAAGGTTGAAGGTTTGTAACCAACCATGCAGTCATTAAATTTTACAAGCATGAAGTTGACATGAAAATGATGATCAGGTTGCAAGATGGGTGTGGTACTGAGTAAAGGGCACTGGAAAATCAGAAGATTCCTAATATGAAGTATCTTTAATTGTAATTATAGTATTATGCATTATTATAACTGCAGCTATTTTTTATTATCTGCAGGTGTACCATCTGCTCCTGGTCAGGTGATTGCAACAAGGGAAACAGACACCTCTGTCCTCATTCAATGGGCTCCTCCAAAGGAACCTAATAATTTGATTGGTTATTACATTGATCAGTGTGTGCAGGGATCCAAGAACTGGACCTCAGCCAATCACAAACCTCACAAGAACACCAAGTATGTTTCCAGTGACACACAAACACACTGTTGTGCTCAGAAATGTATTTTTCCCTGGCTGCTTATTAAACAATGGGCTTTGCACATTTTTATCTCTTCAGGTTTGTGGTTAGTGGTTTGACCACAGGAGAATCCTATATGTTCCGTGTCCAGGCTATCAATGAGCTGGGTCTCAGTGATGAATCCCAGGAGTCTGCACCTCTGACTGTCAAGGCTGCCCTTAGTCAGTATTGCCACATTTTTGCTCACTATTACAGATGATAATGATGATAATTTCCCCCAACTTTTAATTTTAAAGAATTAAAAGTGAGTACTGTTCTTATAGCTACCCCTTCTGCTCCGTATGACACTGCACTGCTGTACTGTGATGGCCATTCGATGGTTCTGAACTGGAAGAAGCCTCTTCACTCTGGAGGTGCAAAGATCAAGGAGTATTATGTGGATAAAAGACGCAGCGGAACAACCATGTGGAGGGAGATTCATATCCCACCACTCACAGAGAGACTCTATAAGGTATGCTTTACTTTTTTATAACATTCAAAGATCAAAACAAACTGAAGAGGGAGCCACAATTTGCACAGTAAGTTCTTCTTTGATACCACACACAAAACAGATATTAGTTTTTACAAATATTTGCAATGGTCTCTCACATTAAAAAAAAAAAAAAAAAGTGCATTCCCCAGGTTTCCTGCTGATTATTTTGTGCAAAACTGGTCTGTTCAACTCTGAAAGTGGTTTGTCCATTTTGTTTAAATTGATAATGACAACTAGGATTTTTTTTAACCGTGTAACATTTTATTAAAAAGGTGGAAAACTTGACAGAGGGAGCAGTTTATCAGTTCCAGGTTTATGCAGCCAACCTGGCTGGTCTTGGACCTGCATCTAAACATTCAGAAGACTTCACATGTGAGGCCTGGACAATGCCCGAACCTGGTTAGTAAATGACATTTTTTTGTGACTGACTTGGTCACCTTCAAACTCTGAATCAAACATGAAGCTTTTAAACTTTTATGTCAATCACATAATGAATGAATGTTTTCTCCACACAAACAGAAATGTAAATCTGGATTTGTTCCTCTTCTCTCATTGTCTGGATCATAAAGGGCCAGCCTATGACCTGACTTTCTGTGAAGTGAGAGATAATTCATTGGTGGTTGAGTGGCAAAAGCCTGTCTACACTGGTCCTGGACCAATCACAGGCTACCATGTTGAATATGCCAAGAAGGGCACTTCTGACTGGATCACAACCAATGAGAAAGCTGTCAGTCACCGCTTCCTAAAGGTGAGGGTATCCCTGTACCAATCTATGATTCATAGATGTTCCTCCACATCCCCCAAGGTGATCAGAATGACTGTTCATCTGAGATTCTAGTATACAATTTTGGGGTCTATTTTTCTTCACTTAAGTTTTTTTTCAAGACGTTTTAAACATCTACTTAAGCAGCACAAAAGAAATTGGAGTAACTCTTTCAATTTACAATACAATATATTAGTTGAACTGAATGTTGGCACTACTGAAACAAGTTTAAACTACTGTGCATCATGTTTATTATATAAATATGTTAATCTTATCACCTCAGCAGTGTGTTTCTTTATCTTTGTAGAGCTTTTTCTTTGCTTCTATAATATAACTTTTAAACTTTATTTTACCACTGCCAAAAATGCAGCAGTGTCAGTACAAAAACTGTGTGACGCTGACATCTAGTGTATGAAGCAAGCAATTACTAGGTTAACTACACCACAAAACAAACAAACAAAAAAAATATTAAAATTTAATTTTAATAGTACATCCAGCTGCTATTGGGCTAGAGGATGGTATATTTTACATTAATTCACAGCAACAAGTGATCAAAAAAAGTAAATAACATTGTTCAATTCTGAGTAAAATGTATTGCTATTATGTCATTATTTATACAGCTGTCAATTTTGCACAGATTAAAAATTACCACACCTGTTTCAAACTTTCACAGCTCTACTCCTCCTAACAGATTGTCTGTTTGTGTTCTAGGTAACAGGTCTGGAGGTGGGCACTACCTATGTGTTCAGAGTGCGTGCAGTCAATGCTGCAGGAGTGGGTATGGCCTCAATGGCCTCTGACCCTGTGACTGCTAAGGCTGTAGCAGGTAAAATTTCACGGCAGACAGAAATCTAATACCTTACTAAAATGTAAGGCATTAGATTTCTGAAAAATGCATCTTCAAGTTTCTCTTTGTATCGAAAAACAGTGCTATGGTTTTGCTTTTTTGCAGTGATGCACTCTTGTTGACAGTAGTGGAGGCAAGAGTGTAAAAGGGAGCGGACAGATGTTATATGAATACATCAAATACAATTAAAAGTTCACTATAATATAGGATCTATGTAGGCTTTCTGTGGCATTAAGTGGAGACAAAAATGGCTAGAGTTTAAAATTTGTGTTTGTCTGTGTATTGAAGGTTCCCAGGAGGTGTCTTGTGTGGTAGATGAGAAGACAGGTGACATTGTTCTGTCGTTTGAGTCCTGCCAAATGAATGAGGGCTCCAAGTTCATCTGGAAGAAAGATTATAAAGAAATCACAGATTTCTCTAAAGGAGTAGTGATTAAATCTGAGGGCAGCCAGTAAGACCACAGTCACACACACATATACCATAAATATGACATCAAACAGTTGCATAGAGTTTCAGTCTATTTTGTGAAAAATCTCTCTGACGATGTGCGTCTGTGTTTCTCCTCTGCCCTGCACTGCAGCTCTAAGCTGATCTTCAAGAACGCAGATAAGGAGGACTTTGGGACATATTCTATTTCTGTCACAAATACAACGGGAGTGTCATCCAGCTATACAATCTCTACTGAAGGTAAGTTTTATTCATTGCTATGTAAGGATGGCTCTGATGCTTAGGCACCCAGTCAACTGACATGCAAAATTTCAAAATCTGAAAGAGAATCTGCAGAGTACACTACTGAAATTTAACATGTTTATGTTTATTTGCAGCCTAGATTCATGGCTTCTTTGTTCTTGTTGACATATGGTAATTTGAGATGTTGCCATTATTATCTTAACCATTTCATGACATTAGTTTGAATTCCATATCTGTTTCCTACCCCTGTTAAACTATTGCATGCAAATCTCTCTCATGCCTTGATCGTGAAAATTTGAACAGCTGTAGAGCAACATCCTAATAACTACATCAAAAGCGCAGACTTGAGCCAAAATCAAAAGAAAACTGTATCGGAGAATTAAGGCAGTGTGTAGAATGCAATAAAGATGAAAGCAATGAGACCATACTTAAAAACAATCACCCTGGCATGTAGGCAACAAACAATTTCATTACACATCTGATGGTACTAGGAGAGCACATTATTTCTCCAAGCTTGGGGCACTGCATGTGTTTTACCACCAGATCTTTGTGGCAAAAGGTTTTCTGTCAGAGATCTTCACAACACTTTTCCTTCTATTGCACCACGTTGCTACGAGGCTATAATATGTTATTCAGTGTGGCTTCCACTGATTGCTTCCCATTTGGCCTACAGTTATTCCACTGTAACTCGCAATCTTTTCCAAACTTCTGGTATACACAGATTCATTTATTTCAGTTATATCACAGGTACTTGGTGAGACGCCAATAATAAACCAACTCATAATACAATTTGTTGGAGATGTTGTTGGGGTAAGCATTCAGGGCCAGTTATCAGTTACAATGTAATGTCTTCCTTTCAACTATAGTTTTTCAGTTTTATAGTGTTTCTTCCTTTATTTTCCTCATCCTGACTTATTTGGTACCTCATCAAAGCTAATGGTACTTGCATAAAATATCACATGTATGTTAACTGCATGTTTGTGTCCATGACTGCATTTTAAAAAAATATGTGTCTGCCTTTCAGAGATGGCAAAGATGCTGGCACTCAGCTATGATATCAGACACCCAGGTAGGTATCTTTGGCTGATTCTTTCGATCTCTCAAAGCTTCTCTCTCTTTGTCCCTTTTAATCTCTTCTTTAAAACTTTCTCCTCTGAGTCTTAATCTGTCTTACCTGCTCACTCCATTTCTCATTTTCTCCCTTTTATGCTTTTATTTTTCTTTCTACTTATGCCTTTGAAGCTTTCTGATTTCTTTATTTTTTTAGGGGCAGATTTCTCTTTTTATTTGATCCAAAAAAGTCTTACCTGCTTTTGCATCACCTGCCTAAGCTCTCCTCTCCTCTCCACTCGAAACCCCTTACCCTTCTCCCTCCTGTCCTCTAGTCATCCCACTGAAGTCTGAGTTGGCCTATAAGATTCTGGAGAGAGGCCGAATGAGGTTCTGGCTGCAGGCTGAGGAGATTTCTTCCAATGTCACCTACAAATTCTTTGCAAACAACAAGGAACTGTCTGGAGCTGATGTAAGATACACTTTAGTTTACCTACATCTTGTAGTCAGCTCCTACCTGCGCCACATCTCCTTACACTTGAAATTCACTGGTGTAGAAAGTCCTGCAAAGGAAATGCAAGTCTCTCAAATGATGCGTGGTCAGTTAGCCAGGCAGTCTTATTTCACCTGTAATTTTTGCTAGGCTCAAACTGAAAGGTCCCAGAGTATGGGCCAAACAATTTAAGCGAGTGCTTTAAGAACAGAAAACAGAGAAGAGATGGGCAATTTATTTTCTGGCTTCAAGGTGAACAAATTAACTGTCTACCTGACAATACTTCAATCAGCTGTTTTTTTTTAAACTACATGACAGTTGTAATCATATTCACAAAGTCTGTCATCAAGTATCACAGGCTTTTTAAAATTACAACTCTATTTTTCTGCAGCCCAACAAGATGGGTCATGACGTCTCTAAAGGCATCATTGAGTTCATCATGGATCATTTCACTGAGGAGAATGAGGGGACATATACCTGCCAGATCACAGATGGAGGAGGCAAGGCACAGAGCTCACTGGTTCTGATTGGAAATGGTAAGAGAGGCCAAGTTTTACTGCTGTCCTAAGATCAGCATTTCAAATGTGATTCTAAAGCAGTCAGACCCCATATGTATAACCTGTAAGATCTGACTACATTCTAAAAATAAAGAACAATAACCACTGGACTGTAAGATTTTTTTTTTTCTCCTGGTGGTATTACAGCTGTATCAAACCACAAAAGTATATTATGTGGATGTGTGCAGAAAGAACTTACCACAAACTCTTATTTTTCAGCTTACTAATTAGGGGGTATGCTGTCAAGCCTAAGCCAGGAGGAACACTGACATGTAGCAGAGAGTATATAGAATGTGCTTTTTGTATGACAGTAGACTCGCATCTTCTGCATTAGAGATTCCATTATGGAAATGTATTAAGCTGATTAATGTACAGGTGGGTTTGAACTTCATGTCTATAGGACACTGAGATTCAACTAAAGATGCTTGATTTCATAAATTATGATTCTGCTCTCATATGGGGAACCACTAGTTAAAAAAAAAAATCAATAGCAACACTTTGATCTTTTAATTATTCTCTGTTTATGTGTATCTGTATGTGCACATAGCTTTCAAGGCAGCACTGGCTGAGGCTGACTACCAGAGGAGAGAGTACATCAGAGTCAAAGAGGGTAAGAAATACAAAACATCATCCACTTTTAAGCTTGTAAGAGCTTTGTTCTTAATTTAGCCTGAGACCAGCACACCACTATGTTGCCTGGGAGATAACTAATGAGTGAGTATACAGGAGAGAAGAAGACTATCTTTACATAAACTCTGGAGCTGAAACCTTAAAACCACAGATCAGTTTATACAGCTTATAACCAAGTTCCTCAAGTGTTTTGTAAAAGCCTATCTCCATTTTCAAGGTTTCAACTCCTGTCTCTTTTCACTACAGGCCCCCACTTTAGTGAGTTTCTGTCACTTCAGATTGGAGATGACTGCTCTGTCACTTTGGTCTGCAAGGTAAACACAGTGATGCTCAATAATTGTTGAATATTTACAGTCTGCCAAATGGGAGGGTGACTCTCTCATTACTGATTAGATAGTCTATGGTGACTAAGTGCAAGATACCACAGTGCTGTGTAATGATAAGGTCCAGATAGATAATAACTAGAATTATGTGGTCAGGGTTTTTTTCCTGCCCTTGGAAGAATGAAGTATATTATCAAGAACATTTAAAGTGTCTGTTCATATACTTCAGGACAGTTAAGCTGACATCGGTTTGCCAGTTTAGCCCACGTTTACCCCAGTTTATCCCAAATAAGCATATTGTGATTTATGCAGAGATAGTATATGTATGCATGAATTGTTTGACTGTTGAGTACCAATACACAGCAGGATGAAACATTAACCAGTTTGCAGAAATATGCTCCAATTGTAATTTGTGATTATTTAGGGTACATAATGTTGCTGAAAAATATAAACAGCCTCAAGTTATTTTGGTTGAAAGACAGAATTTCTGTTTTAATCCATTAAGTGGGTGAGAATAAATGCTGAAAGTAGATAAGATACAGTTATGTGAAAAACATTTGGGCACATCTTGTTGATTTGTTGATTTTTGTAAGTGAAAAGAAGTGTACTCGTCCTGCAGCAAACAGACATTTTAAATAACCCCTTCTTCAAATGCTAATGCACTCTTACCATTTAGTTCATTAACTAAACAGCTAAACATTAAACTGTATTTTACCATTTTCTCCGATTAGTATTATTTTTATATTAATAAAACAAAAGCACGAACGCATTAACATTTAACAGATTTGTTTTTCACTGTAATCTGTTTGCTGCAGGCATTTGCTTCTTTTGTCTTTAAAAACTTTCATCTATATCTCTTTATCTTTTAATCTTCCTAAACTACCACATAAACAAAACTTTATATACATAGCCCAAGTCATGAAAAGGTGGGGTGCACCACAACTAAACTCATAGAGGCAATTTAATAGAAGCAGCTGACACTCTGGTTTCACCAGCGACCATTCTGTGTTGTTAGGATTTGACGATATGCTATATAGAGCTATATAAAAGAAGCTGAAATCTTTGGTTTTTGTTTTTGAAAATGCATTTTTTAAAATTGTTTTTAACAGGTTGCTAACTTGAAGAAGGAATCAGTGTTTCACTGGTATAGAGAAGACACGGAGATTATCCCTGATGTAAAGCCTGACCTCGGATCAGGAGTCTGTAAACTGCCAATTAAAGAGGTAACAGCATGTTGCGACACTAAAAGCTATGATACTACCGTCGTAATATGTTCAGATTCAACAAATCTGCATTCCCTGTCACACTATTTCTTCTCCAGTTTTCACTGAAGACAGCAGGAGTTTACAAAGCCACCATCAGTGATGACAGAGGAAAAGATATGAGCCAAATAAACATCTCTGGAAAAGGTAAACATATCTATCTCTTTTTTTTTTAAGTTTATCTCATTGTTTAATTAAAATGAGAAGTTCACTGTCTGGACAGGCTTGTTGTCTTACTGAGGAAGTATAATTGTTTACCTACAGTAAATTATCCCTATGAAAAGCATTAATAAATTAAAAAAAAGCTTGAGACGGTGCGAAAAACTTTATAATTTTATAAACTGTTTCTTTTTTAATTTTATTCATGTTTTTCCCAAAGCAGCGGGTTACAAAATAGATATATTACCATACTGAAAAGCAATTGCTCTTCTATTTTTCTAAACAAAATCACAATGCAAAAGAAAAAAAAGCCCGCAGTCTACAAATTACATCTTCAATGACTAATACATTATAATTGGTGCCAAAATTGTTAAAATTAGTCAGACACATTCTCCATTAATTCCTAAAAGCAGCACTCTTGGTCAAATATATGTCGCCTCCCTTTTATTCAATATGTCACTTGTTTGAATGTAGCCATTTTTGTCATTACTTCAATCCACTCCCCAAAATAGCATGGGCTGGTCGCTTTCCAGTGTCTCAGTATTATTCTACATCCTGTTGTTGTAGCCAGTGGGACCCATAAGCTCTTCCTTTCATTTAATCTGATGCTGTCTGGTAACAGACCCAGAATACTTAAATACAGTTGTTTCACTTACAAGTAAAGTTATAATAGCTTCCCAGAATAACATTTTTTCCATAGGAAAACAACATATGCACTAAGATGCCAACTTCTTTCTCACATTTCCAGCAGATGTTGATGTCCCTCATCTTGAGTTTAGTGTGTTTGCGTGGTGTCCAGTAGGTCATCATCTAGTCATCATCTAGTTGGAGGGTTATTTTTTGAACTAAAACAAAATATTGGAGTTTACATTTACAAATGTAAACTCCTTCTGAACATGCAGTAAAACAGTTTAACCCTACCCTCTCTAAACATGTTTTTCTAACTACTATAGGAAAATAATTCCTGCCATGTTACATGCTGCTGCTGGCTATACTGACTCTAGGGAAAGTATAATTCACAAGACAAATACAGGTCTTTATACTGTTTCACTATGTTAGGTTGGGAAACCACAAAATAACAGAAATATTTAGGGTTAATTACTCACAAGGTATGGAGACATACCTCCAGAATACAATGCAACCATGTAGTAACAGATGCCCATATTACTGAAGAAATTTATGTTTAATTTAAACCTTTCCTTACTGAGCTTTGAATGCAGCCACCAGAGAGCAGCATCATGCCTTTCCATCCTCCTGGCTCTTTCCCTGACCCCATGTTCCTCTGCTTTTCTTCTAGTCTTTGACGATGCCATAAACAAGCTCAGCCAACTGGCTGGTAAGTCACTGCCTCTTACACACAGACACACACACCAATAATCTCATAAAGAGACACCCATGTTAAAACAGTACGACACATCACCAGAACCATCCTCTACCCACTGGAGGGATCCAGTTCAAATTATCTAAATTTAACATGGCGCCATCAAACCACAGTGATAAGAGATTTAGTAGATCCATCACCAGGCTGATATGGGTCTTGTTTTAAAAACCCTCTGCTACATACACACACACTTATCAGCGTGTGGCAGAAGTTGTCATGCTGGAAGCATTTGGCCATCATGCCATCATGTGGTGAAATCACTTTAAAATTCCACTGCGCTGTAACAGTGACAGTGTGGAGGAGCATCTTACTCCTATTTTAAGAGACAGTCACTTGACAGCTCTGCAGCAACTGTTACAGCAGTAGTTGCAGAGGAGAAGAGGGTTCATTACTGTGATAATGGGAAACCATGGTGATGTGACCAGGTGGATGACACACTTGCCCACTTGTAATGTGCAGCGAGCAAAATCCGACATAGACATGGTGTAGTATAAAATGCCCTTTTAAGTATAACGGCTTAAAAAAAGAAGTTAATAAAAATTGTCATGGTTGAAGTGTTTTATTGAGTGCCAGCATACAAACAATCTGCTCTTTGCTTCATTAGCAGAACCTTCCTCTCCAAGCTAGACAAAAGGGAATTTCAAAATAGATGCTACAAATGGCTGAAAATGGAAGTTTGTTTTTATTCAATTAATTCATCTCTGCATGCAGTAACTTTCACAGCATAGCAAGGTCACGTAGTCCAGTAGCAGGAGGAAAACATGTATTTTACTTTGATTTCAAATGTGCTCCCCACAACCTCTATCGCCTCCATTACCTCCTTCAGGAGCGAGTGCAGCGGCGCTTGTGATAAACTGCACAGCAACAGGCATTCAGCTGCAGTGTCACATGAAGTATTACACCTCAGAGATGAACATCACCTGGTATCAGGGGTAAGGAATTAGAGTAATAAAACAATAAATACTACTATCACTCCTCACAAATATAAACATAATACTTAATACTTCGAGTAAGAAGATGAAGATAAGGAACAAAAGAAGAAAATATGCATAACTCCAGTGATTGTAGTCATTGTGGTCATTTTACTAGAGTATTTTTTTATATAAACATACTGACCACAAACACATCATTCTGGTTTTCTCTCAAGTTAAATTGCTGGGATTGGCAAGAACAATAAGCCACATAATTAAACTTCTGATGGCTATTGGCAAGTGGTTTCATTATTCTGGTATTGGAGTAAAATTGCCCTGTTTTGTGACAGAAATCACACCCCTATTATTTTCTATAAAGGAGGAAGGCATTTCTATACTTAAAAGCACTCCAGTTCAAACTAAAGATTATAAAATGTGGAACGTGGATTCATTTAAGAAAAGCAAGTAGACTGAACAATGGAGTAAAATTGAACAAAAATTATGAAGATTTTGTTTTTTAAACATCTCATTGTCTTTTCTGTGAGTTTGTGTAAGAGCGACAGATCAGCATAACATTAGCGAAGCATGTAAACATGATTTTCAATTACCTCACTCATTCAAATGACACCACACATACACAGACACACTAACTAACCTCTCCTCCTCCCCCCCCCAGTGAGACTAAACTCTCCCACAGTGACAAGATTGTGATTGGAGGAACCCCTTCTATGGCAACAATGGAGGTATTATCATCTCCTGTACAATCCTGAACAGTATATGCTTCTCAGGTGGCTCACACATCAGTAATTTTATGACAATAAAGCACCTCAGACATTGGTACTGCTGCTCATCTGTGTTGCTTGTAAAAGTCCTCAAAGTGTCTTTGCAGAGATGAGGAAACTTTGAGATAAATTAAAGGGATAATCACAAGGGAGAGCTAATGAATAAAAATGGTTTAAAATTCATTAAACTTGATTGAGTGTCTTCCTATCATTTTGTCAGAAAGCTTTATAATTGTAATTAGCCTACCTGTTAAATTAATCTTTTTAAATCATGGCTCAAAACATACAAAGTAGAAATAAACACTAAGACTCTGAGTTGATGGGTCTGTCGTCATGTGGCTGATCAGTTTATTGGATGATTGATTTGCAGGTAGTTGAACCAACAGAGAAGGACAAGGGCAAGTACTCCATCGTGATCACTGACCCTGAAAACTCACATAAACGCACACTGGACCTCAGCGGTGATGGTCAGTACTTTTCCTCTCTTACTTCCTTCCCTCCAGAGTCAATTCCTCTTTTTATTGATAACTCAGTAAAAAGAGGGTAGAAATAACACAGTCACTTGTTTTTATGGCTCTCTTTGCTTCAATGTGTAGTCTCTCTGGTTATACTTCAGCTAGTCTTTGAGTATGAAACACTCATCCCCTCAGACCTGAAAATTGCCTCTAATAGTCTCCAGTTTTCACTTTTAAAAAGAACTCAGTGTCTGGGCATCTTGGCTGCATATTAATTACATACATTTCAATGAGGACCGGATTACATACAGTACTGTGCAAACGTCTTGAGCTACCCTCCATTTCCCTCATACCCTCATAGGTCTCCAGGCTTTCTGAGGGTCTTTCAAAGTTTTTCTTTAGACATTGGCTGCTTTTTCACTCATTTTCAGTCCAGTCCTTGTACCTGACCATTTTCAAAGGAATGTTTTTTTGGTTTAAACCATTTAACACTGACCTATGAATCACTCAAGCATAAAAAAGGCACCTTACTCAAGGTGTTGTGTACGCATAACAGACAACTTAGCAAAAAAACAATTTTAAGTTTTAAATCTTTAGGCACTTAGTTACTAGCCTGTCACAAAAACACAATTTGTTTCCATTTCTTTAGTTGAATCTATAAAAAATGCCAAAGATAACAGTTTGACAGGCATAAAAATAGTATTTTTGCAGCAACAAGGTGATTCCCAAAGAGGTATTAGTTGAAAACCTGGCATATCTTGGCATGGTGTGTGTGTTCTTACAAAAACTGAGGAAACTAGACAAGTGAAGGACAAAAGAAGAAGTGGCTTTCTACAGCAAATGTACAGTATATGAATGTCATGTCCTTAAAGAAATAGAAAAAGAAACAGCAAAGACCTGAAACAGGACCTGGCTCTTCAGCTGATCCATCTACTGGTTCACCAATGCCTCATCAAAAATGGTCTCAGTGGAAGGGTGGCTGTCAATTAGCCATTCTTAAGAAAGGGAAACAGGGAGACAAGACTGAGGTATGCCAAATTACACAAGAACTGGACTGAAAAAAATATCAGTGGAAATATGTTTTATGGAGTGATGAATCCAAATTTTAAATTTGAAAGGAGGTCAGGAGAGAGATACAATCTCTGTAAAACACAGTGGAGGCTCTGTCATGATTTGGGGCTGCGTGGGGATCTTGTCAAAATTGATTGAATTATGAACACAGAAAAGCACCATCAGATTTTTAACCACCATGTAATACCACCTGGAAAATATCTGATTAGCGACAGCTTAATTTTTTAGCATGACAATGATCCCAAACACACTGCCAATGCATTAAAAGCAAACCTGGATAGAAAAAACACACAATGAAACAGTCCTGCACTGGCCTTCCAAGAGCCCAGACCTCAACATTATTGAAGCAGTGTGGGATCATCTTGACAGAGAACAGAACAAAAGGCAGCCAACATCCAAAGAAGAGCTTTGAATGTCCTTCAAGAAGCCTGGAGAACTATTCCTGAAGACTACTTAAAGGTACAGTCAGTGTTTGAGGTTATTTAATTTAAAAAAAAGAATTTTATACTCATAAATATACATTGATTAGTGTGTAATTATGTCTTCCACCAAATTGATGCATTCTCATAAACTTAGAATTAATCTATTAAAGATACATAGGAGCGGGTGCCGGTTTGTGGAAGCCGCCATATTGACCCACCATCTTGAATACAGTGGCCGAGATGGACACCGCAGTTCAGCCCAATCACATTTTATGTATGTATCTAGAGACCGGCCACATATGTAGCATGCCAAAGGAGGAGGAGAAGAGAATTTATAGGCGTTCGCGTGCTGTGGAGGCAAATTTTAATTTGCGTCTTCACTTTCAGACTCAAGATATGAAGGACCATACCTATGTTTATCGTTTGAGGAGTCCCCTTCACCAAATAAGTGAAAATACAAATGAAACAAACAAACAGTTTGATTACATTCTTACATCGTATGAGAGTTTATTCGCTAAGTGTCAGAGTCCAATAATATTAGATCCACTTCAAAGAAAGTTGCACTAACACTGGCTAACAGCAACTAACAGAGGCTAACAGCAGCTAACACCATCAAAACAGCAGTGCTTACCGACAGAAAAGTTCAGGATATCCTCAACAACTCACCTCAGTATCGCTGCCATTGGCCAGAAGTGAGCTTCACTGACTGATCAACTCATATCGGACTCCTTTCACAAAGGACAAAGGACACCCGGCATATTAAAAGCTGAGGTAAACAGCGGACTGACAGCCTACACTCAACTGCAGATGAACAACGGCCAGAGTTTTTTGTCCTACAGCGGCCTCTGCAGATAGGGTTATGCACTTGAATTGGAAGGGGTAAGAACACAAAATTCAGCTGACTGCAATCTACTCACATCTGGTGGTGAGATTTTACACACTGTAACTTTAAAGACATTATAAGAAAGCTTGGCTTGGGGAGTTCAGGCTGTGTTGAAGAATAAAGGTGATCATACCAAATACTGACTTTCAAGCTCATTAGAGTTGTACAAAATCTGTTTATGCCTTATATACTGTATTTCCATATATGTTTGCGCAGGTTTCAATAAGGCTCAAGACTTTTGCACAGCACTGTATGAAAAAAATGTCCACTAAAACTTCTCAAACCTCTCAATTAACTTCTCTTTTTATCCATAGTGTTAGTGTTAAAAACGCATTTATGACTGTTGTGACTGAGTGAACTGCTCCCCTGTTGGTTTACTGTATCACCCTCATCTTAAAGCTATTAAATCTTCTTAAAAAATATGTTATGTTAATATGCTAGTCAGCAGGCAAAGGGAAATATTCTGTTTTTATTTTATAAAGATTAAGTTCTAGGTGTGTCTAAATTTAAAATAAACTGGGATGTGTTGTGACAGTGACTCTGTCTCTGTGTTTAACAGTATATGAGAAAGCCTTTGCAGAGTTCCAGAAACTAAAGTAAGACTACATTCTCAAAGCTGTTTTTTTTTTTTTTTTTACTTATGCCTTTATGTGTCAGACTAGCTCTGCTAATGATGAATCACTGCTTCCTTCACATTTGCTTCATAACTGTGAGTTTGACATCTAATAGTTCAAAGTAATGATTTCCCAGGCTACGCTGTGTTCATATACAGAAAACAATAGTCTTGTTTTCTTGCTTCAAATAATGTAAAGCATGAGGTTTTCTATAAATACATGTACATTTGACTCTCTAGTTCTGATTGTACTTGAATACTAAAACATCCATCAGAAATTTCATTAACATTTTTATCTCCACATTTCAAACAGTGCAAAGCCTGCAGATCATTTCAGGCACTGCAGAAGGAATGTATGAGCTTTTGTACATACTATATACTCAATTTTAATCAATGTAGATCCTTGCATCAATTAGACCTGTCATTTTAAAATATCAGTGCACTCCTAACTCCAAACTGATGCACTGTTTTAAAATACTGAAACTAACTGCTTGTGTTGAATATTGTAGTGCCTGTCCTTTGCCCTGCAAGGACCTGTACACTCTTTTTTTAAAGATTCCTAGGGGCCACAATTCCTTTGTGGATTTATGCTCAGGATTTAAGGCTGACTGAGGATGTAATCCCAGACATAATGGATAATTTTGAGATTAGGTGGACATATTATGTGATGAATGATTCTCCTTTTATTCCCCTGTTAATGAAGCAGCTGACTGTATGCTTGCTGCATGAATATTGTATGCTGAAAAATGAATCAGATGCCTCCTTGACACTAAAGATCTACTGTCTAAAACTTCTGCACAGTACAATAGGGTCCAATTATTCAAGCATGTTTTTTCCACCTGCAGCTGCAGTTTTTGAAAGGTCTTGTTAAATTCCTGTAACTCAACTTTTAGATTGCTTTCATATACTTTTCTGTAAAAAAGCAGCCAGCACATTTAGATTGCATGTATCTGTAAATACTCTAAAGCCTGAACACACACAAGTACATTGCATAAATGATCAATACAGCATTAGGAAAGATTACTCTGCATCTTTAAGTTGAGCAAATTTAAAAACTCCAAGCCTTGCTGTCTGGAAGGAGTCCAGCACATTATAATTTGAGATAAAAATCTTGGTTAAAAATAGAAGCAGTCAGGTAGCAGAGATCCTTTGGGGTCCATCGGCTAATTGGGCCAAAGTGAACCCCACACCCACACACACATTTTGCAAATCCTTTTAGGAACAAAAAAAAGGGATTGAGACTGCAAACACTAAACACTGCATGCAGGGTGGAAACCATCCAAATCCCTTTTCTAATTAACATTCAAAGAGAGACGTTTAAGCACAAGATTTTACAAACACATTGAAACAAGTGACACCCTGTTACCCTTTTGATTGAGCATCAACTTGCCAAGAGGAGAGCAGAGTTTCCCCAGCCATCTGGTCCTGTGGCTGACCTCTGGTCCTGCCATGCTGCTCCAACAGCCCTCACATAACAATATCATTTTTCCCCAGGAAATATACAGAAAACTCCTGGAGTAAACAATATTAAAAGGCGGTTTGGCTGTAAATCTAAAGCACCTTGTGGCACACCATCTGACCACTGTTAGTTAACAAAAATTTAAAAAAAAAGATGTGTGGTCAAAGCCAGGTAATGGAAGCTCACCAGAAACGACTTGACTATAATAAAGCTTGAATAATACAGATATTTGCTAGTGATAGAATTTGTATTATTTGCAAACCTGACATAATAATGCCTAACTTGATGTATTTTTCAGGGCTGAGGCCTATGCTGAGAAGAGTAAGTTTATCCACCTGTTCTCCTTTCTTTAATAACTTAAAATTTTAAGCAATAGGAATAACCTAGAATGTTAAAAAAATTTTTATTTTAGACCGTGGTAAGGTGGTGGGAGGACTGCCTGATGTGGTCACCATTATGGAAAAGAAGGTAGGCATCTAAGTGTGTGCAATTGTGTGGTTTCTGTCTCAGTATGTGTACACATTTGCTAATAGCTCATCTTTATGCTTTCTGTAGACTTTGAGTTTAACATGTACAGTGTGTGGAGACCCTAAACCTCAAGTGTCATGGCTGAAGAATGGATCAGAAGTTGAACCTGATGATCAGGTAATGATCTGTTATTGTATGTACACCAAAATAAATTTCACAACTTGTTTTTGGCTTGCCACCAAAGCTCATAATTAAATTGTGTATGTAAGTCATATGTACCATACTGGTTCATGTTCAGCTTTTCAAATGGTGCCTTTCTCTTATTTGATTCCTACCTGATAAATACTGCCTCATTCTCCGACTCTGTTTAACCTCTTCAGAAACTCAGCTCCTCCTTCCTTTCTCATGATTAATGATCTCATTAACCGTACGCAATTGCAACATAATGTTTCTATTAACTTGTCTTGTGGTACTATGGAAATTTCACACACAGTGTGAGTCTACTGGAATAGCTTTATTTATTATTTTATTAATTTGATTTTCCAAACTCTCCAGATTCCTTTAGGTAGTATCACAATAATCAGATATTGTATGTTCAAAAGGCAATGTCTAAAATAGTGGTTCTAATATCATGGTAAGTAATACAGTAATTACAGAGTGGTAATATAGTACTAGTTTATTTCAATTACTACAAATGATTAGTACTAATGAAAAGCAGAAAATCCCAAATAATACAATTTAGTCCCTTGTTAGAAAGTGAATAATGTAATGTTTGAAGTCCCTATTGAGCCAAAGCCCTTCATATACATTCACCGACCACTTCATTAGGTACACCTGTTGAACTACTTGTTGACACAAATATCTAATCAGCCAGTGACAGCAACCTAATACATTTAGGCATGTAGACGATGCCAAGACAACCTGATGAAGTTCAAACTGGGCAATGGGGAAGAAAGGTGGTGCCTGGTCTGATGAGTCTTTATTTCTGCTGCAACGTTCAGATGGTAGGGTCAGAATTTTGCATAAACAACATGAAAGCATGGATCCATCCTGCCTTGTAACAATGGTTCAGGCTGGTGGTGGTGTAGTGGTGTGGGGAGATATTTTCTTGGCACACTTTTGGCCCTTTAGGACAAATTGAGCATTGTTTAAATGCCACAGTATACATGAGTTTTCTTGCCGACTGTGTCCATCCCTTTATGACCGGTATACCTATCTTCCGATGGCTAGGATAACGCAGAATGGCGCACCATGTTACAAAGCTCAAATAATCTCAAATTGGTTTCTTGTACATTACAGTGAGTTCACTGTACTCAAATGGCCTCCACAGTCACCAGATCTTAATCCAACAGAGCACCTTTGGGATGTGGTAGAACAGGAGATTCGAGCCATGGCTGTGCAGCTGACAAATATGCACCGTGATGCTATCATGTCAATATGGACCAAAATCCATAAAGAATTTTCCAGCACCTTGCTGAAGATATCCCACAATAAATGAAGGCAGTTCTGAAGGCAAAAAGATCCAACCCAGTACTAGTAAGGTGTTCCTAATGAAGTGGCTGGTGAGTGGATTTACCACTGAGATCACCAAGATAAAGGGAAACTACACTTCTACCTGTTTTGTTTTTGGGTACTTTCAGGTCAGTAATATCAACACAATCCTAGATCAGAAATGGAACAACTCTATCTCTCATAACTCATTAACCTACTTGCCAACCAGCGTACAGTAAGTCTACAGTCTGTCCCTAGTCAATGAAGGCTCTTTCAACAGCATCAGGATCCTGCGGCTTCTACCAGCTTTGAAGATTTAAGTTTGAGAAACCCTGGTCCAGGAGGAATTTGTGTTCAAGTTTGCCCTCTTCTTTATTCATTCCCTCACCTGCTAATAATCTGTCTAAAACAAGAACTGAGGCCCTTGGTGATGAGTTTTCCAAACCTCTCGAGTGTCTCTCATGCACTTAGTTGCCACAGAGGCTTCTGAGTATGCATGAAGATAACAGAAAAACAAACATGAATATAAACAGATCCAGAGACTGTTATAGCTAATCCTCAGGTATGGCTGTGAAACTACACAGCAAAAAAGAAGAAGAAAAAAAAAAGATAGATTTAATAAACAGAAGTTACTATTTTTGGACACTTTGTCATAGATTTCTATACTACTGGTGTCACCAAAACAACTATAGTTATGATAATGTTTTTTCTACAGCAGCTACTTTCCATCAGGCCCACAGAAAAGAAATGGGAAATACACAGATTATCCTACATTGGCTAATAAATTAATCCATTTAACCAAGAACACATAACATGCTAAATGGCCACCATCTTTAGGATTTTAATCCAGTAGAGCTTTTTATTTCTCATAATTAAAGGCAAGTGTTTCTCTTAACAATGTAATTAACCTGCTAAAAGTGCCACTCCATACAAATGTATAAATGTCCAGACCTCACAAGCGAGTGGGTAGGTATGAGAGGCGAATTAAAATGTTGTACTCTTGTCTACACCATGGTACGAGTCAGAATACAAGTACTCTATGTAGACTAGGGCATCACAGACAAAAGTGTACTATTAAAGCTTTTTAAATACACTGAAGATAGTTTTGTTTTGGTGGTCTCACAAAGTACAGATGGGGCACATTTGTATTGCTTTTCAATTCCACCACACTCTGGTTAAGCTAAAATGGTGCAGCAGAACAGATAAGACAGGAATACATTGTTAGTCCCTGTGTCCATCCAGCCCATGCACCAGTGCTCAGCTTTTGCTAGACAGTAGTAATCAAAGCTCATGCTGCTGCTTTGAGTGAGACATAAATCAATTTTTAAAAATCAAACTTCAGGTGACAGGCATTTTAAATGATAAATCATGCTAAACTCCTGGGTGTCTCACTTTTTTTAACCTCTGAATTCATTTCCCAGTATGTGGTCTCCCTGGACCAGGGCAGGTTTGCCAGTCTGACGATCAAAGGTGTTTCCATGGAGGATTCTGGCAGATATACCATGATTGTCCAGAACAAATATGGAGGAGAGTCTGTGGATATAGTGGTGAGTGTTGCCGCTGTGTAACACAAATGACTGGATTTACTTTGAGCCGTGAAACTTTCCTGGTCATCTGTAGCAGAAATATTTTCTTTTCATTGGTGCCTAACATGGGGATATATTTTGATATATTTTGATGGTAGCAGCACAAAAACCTGCTAAAGGCCTGATATTTGACCTTGTTACTTTTGTAAGTAACCTTGTTACCCTAGAATATTTTTTTTATCCAAAACTCAAATTAACTATATAATTTGCAGTGATGAAAGCTGCAGCCCTTTAAATAATGCTTTTGTGTTCAGCACTAGCAGTAAATGCATGTATGGGTATTAACATTATGTCCTTGCTCCTCTATTTTTATCTCCAGGTCAGTGTGTACCGCCATGGGGAGAAAATCCCTGAGGCAAAACCAACTCTGACCCCTAAAACAATCATCCCTCCTAAATTACCAATTGAGATCCCTCAGCCTAAGACCCAGCCTGCTCCTAGCGCTGCCCCCTCAACTCCTAGCCCTGCTGCTTCTAAGGCAGCAGCAGGAAGAGGGGTGAAGAGTCCCACTCCAAGTCGGAGGAAGTGAAAAGCATGGCAGAAGAAACACAATCACTGGTGCACATGTAGACCACACATAGCTGAGAAGCCTTTATTGATGATCTCTATCTGGTATGAAATGAAGCTAATGCACTTTGCATTAAATTAGACAGCCAAGAAAAACCCTGATATCTAAAATAATTCTTGTTATAGTGATGGAAAGCAAAAAATTGTTTTATTGTGAAATCATTGTATAAAATCAGCAAAAATATATTAAAATAAAATATACAGTAGGCACTATCTGAACATGACAGAATTGGAAATTAATTGAAAAGAACTTGAATAAAGCTAAAATTTGAATAAAACTTGCTGAAGGAAGAGTGAAATGTGTTTTAAATTCGTACTTGAAGTGTACAAATAAACAAAGAACAATACCTACAGTATAATCAGTGGCTTGCAAATTACAGCAAAAACCAATGAACAGTGCCTTAAGTTAATGGTCGAGCCAGCGACATGAAGCCATAACAGCTCCAATGCACCTTGGCATTATTTCTACTAAGTCCCTGGAACTCTACTTCTTTTATGTTTTGATGATAGGGGTGGGGAGTCTAATACGTTAGCCAAAATTTTTTCATAGGTATTAAATTGGGTTGAAGTCTAGTAAGTGTGCATTTTCATACTCAAACATTAAATTTCATGCCCTGTGGATGTGGGTTTTGTCATCCGTGACCCATCCCCCTTTTTTGTCATGCCAGCAAAATGCCCATCACAGCACACCAGAGCCATGGGATCTCCTCACTATAGGGTTTAAGAATTTTCCCTTTACCTTCTTAGCTGTGTATTACATAGAATATTTTGAGTCACCAACACATACATGGTCTGCTCCCTCAAGCATTGCTCTAAATACAGTCTCAAAACATGTTCCGCTATGTTACAGGTTCCTAGGGCCACTAGCTTTGACATGTCCTCACATCAGTATCCTGCTGACTGTTACCGGCATTTTTGATGGTGTGCAACATGAGGGTTCTTGACAGAATACACATACACACAATTGCCATTCGCCTTTGAATATGGGGCTGAGACAAGTCTCATTATGAGCCAGTGGGGAGAGGTGGGCCCATCTTGTCCATATTCTAAATATGATCACTGGTTTGGCTCAGTTTCACAGTCATTTACATATTTAAATGTTTTGGAAAATCTCTCTCCTGCAGTGCTGATGCACAAAAACAACACAGACTTAGAATCACAGCTCACAAGATCAGCGTTCATGCCATGTTGTTTAAAGAAAAA
>VUQS01057076.1:0-10135 GCA_015108495.1 Heterochromis multidens | reverse complement strand
CGCCACCCCCCCACATACTCAGTGTTGGAGGTGATATGTTGGGTGGATGTGCTGGTGTGTGTGTGTAAAGTGTATAGGATGTGTATGACTGTGTGAAAACTACAGTGCTATTAAAATTGGGGGGACGGTTGTAACCTGAACACTCGACTGCTCACCCCCCCCCCAAGACCCTAAATGTCTAAGGTTTAGATAAAATTGAGGGACAGATAGCAGTGAAGGGTGACTGGGGCCACTTCAGCAGCCCCACCCACCAACCTCTGGTGGACACTCCTGCCCCCCAAGACCCTATGTGTATGGTGATATGGAGGGACATTTAAATTCATGTCTGCATCTTCAGACTCAACATATGAAGAATCATACCTATGTTTTATCATCAGAGAAGGGGTCCCCTTCACCAAAGAAACGAAAACGTGAAGAAAAGAGAAACACCACCAGCATCTTAATAAAACGTCCTCCTCTTCCTCCTCACCTCAAGCTTCATCTTCTGAACTGAAGTCAGGGCTCTAACACATGAAAACGTGCATAAACGTGATCATTTATTCCTGATATTGTCACAGTTATTTATTGTCAGCTGTCTGGAGAGGAGGAGGGTCATATGTCTAATCTGCTGACAGCGAGCCGGCTAAACAACAACAGCTGGTTATAAGCTAACACTATGCCAGTTAATATTAGCCTTGAGTGTCCTAAAAATCCCACTTTCCCTCTGATAAACAGTTTGATTATATTCTCACATCGTATGAGAGTTTATTCACTAAGCGTCAGAGTCCAACAAAGTTAGTCAGACTTTCTTTGAAGTGTATCTGATGCCGGCTAACAGCAGCTAACAGAGGCTAACGGCAACAGAAACAGCAGCGCTTACCAACATAAAGTTCAGCATATCCTCAACAACTCACCTCAGTGTCACTGACTCATCGACTCATATCAGACTCCTCTCACAAAGTTTTACAGCCTCCTCCAGAGGAAATGGAGGTGGATGCTTCTCACCCAGCATTGACAGCTGAGGTAAACAGTGGACTGAGCCTATCTGAGTACACTCACTACAGATAAATGGTGGCCAGAGTTTTTGAGGTGACTCGAGGAGGGGTAAAAACATAAAATACTGCAAAATACTTAATTGACCGTTAATTGATTTTATCAGTTTTTTTATTTCCTGATTTATTGCTAAATTTTGATATTATTCAAATATAGTGTGTACAAAAAAGGTTTTTTTTTTAGACAAACAGTAGTAGAAACACACCCGCACGGCCGTTATGGAGTACATTTTAATTTTAATGTTACTGATCTCTCATTGGTTTGGAACATGTTTGTACTAGAGCAGCCACCATGGTAGGGGTAAGAAAACAGAACTCAATTGACTGCAGTCTACTGATATCTAGTGGTTTTACACACTGTAACTTTAATGCCTAACCTCGAGCTGTGGATGGATCATCTCAGATGTTCTCTTGGCTGAAGTTTGGTCCATTTCCAGTATCTTCTTCCTGCTGTATGATGGTGTTTCTCTGCCCATCGGGGACCCTTAATCACTGCTGTTGAAGTGCCCTTCAGAGGAGCTGCTTAATCACATAATCACTTCCCACTCCCCGAGGCCTTCTTCCTGACAAGTTGATGCTTAAAAACAGGTGGATTAGAGCTGCCTTAAAATGTTTAGGCACTGCATCCAAGTCCTCTCATTGAAACCAAGTGTTTTAGTCATCGAGTGTTCGTGCTGTGTGCTGTTCGATTTCTGTTTAATCACATTTCGAACAGTGTTTGTATTTCAGTCGAGTTTTAAATGATGAATGGCTTCTGCTGTTCTCTGAGCTGCATGAATCCTGATTTATTTCTGTCATTCTGCATTTCTAATCCTAAACCGCCTTCCACTGTGTTTCTCTCTTTTATGCTGAACTAGCTTTCATATCCTCTTAACTGAATAAAAGCTGGATAAATAACTCTGAAACAAACAGCCTTTTAACACCATTTCTTTTTCTCTGTCTTTTCAGTTGGAAATTTACATTTCAGAAGGAACACATTCTACTGAAGAAGATAGTAAGTCTGCTTCATTTACTTTTAAAGAGTTTTTATGGATCATTTGGGACACGCAGCTAGAAATACACTCAGCAAAGACAGCAAGGGTTCAAAAGCATCAGCAAATGTTTGATGCAGTTTTAAGAAACCACGTGTCGGCCTGATTTTCTTTTCACCTGAAGGAAACTGTTGTTAGAAGCTGGTTCTCATATTTATTGTACGGGTGTATTCATTGTATTCATTTTTTTTCCTAACCCTGTCCTACTATTTTAGCTTTTTGACCTTTGTATAGCCAATTTACAACAGTTTACAGTCTCCCTTTGCAATGCAGTTATCCAGTGTCACATGCTACCTGCAGAGTGTATATTACCTTTAAGAGTTTTCTAATGTTTCTATTATTTTTACTATCTTTAGGTTAGTGTGTTTAATTTTCACTATTTTGCACAAAACTTCCAGAATTCTTAGAATTATGGGATGAAGTGTAAAGAGTGAAGAGGCTGAAATGCTGCACTCTGCATTACTGGTTAACTAAAGTCTGTTTAGTGTATGAACAAACATGTAATCAGGTACGATTAACCATTAAAATCCCTAATCTGAAGCAGCAGGGATGCACTGATCCAACTTTTTCCAGTTCCAGTATGATACTGATACCTGATGCAGCTCTGAGTCACTCAGAAATGAGGTGAAGTCATAATAAAGACTCAGCTAAGGTTAAACAGTAGTGGTCCTAAAGTAGAGATCTGGGGAACACCCTGTAAGATAAAGTATTCTTGGAGCTAAAATTCCCTAAAACCACGCCGTTTGAAGTCATGTAAAAACCACCCAGCGTTGGTCCAGATAGGCCAACTAACCCATTCCAAACACTGCCAGGAGGTGGCACCACACATTGAGATTTCTGGTGTTGTCGTGTTGTCAGAGCGTTTGTGTCGTCTCTGTTTTTGCCTCCAGTTAACAAACAGATCAACGATAAGGAGCGAGTGGCAGCCGCCATGGAGAACCCCAACCTGAGAGAGATCGTGGAGCAGTGCGTCACTGAACCGGACGACTGACTGCGACTCTTTGGAGCTGCTCCGTGTGTGTGTGTGTGTGTGTGTGTCCGCAGTGCTTGAAAATAACACTCAGAGGACTCGTGAGTGCTCGCCTGAAGGCAGAGGCTCATGTTGTCTCTGTGGACTTTGTCGGGGGGATTTGGGGATTTGTTTTGGAGCGTCTGCAGGGAGGACACTGAGCCATACTGAGCGGCGAATAAAGAGCAGCGTCGGAGGCTAGAATTAAACAACAGATGTGTGTGTTGACTTTCTCATCATTCCCTCCTGAAAAGAACTCACTGTCGTCTGCTAAAGGCGCTGCAGGGGGAAGTGGGCCAAAGCAAACAGGAAACTGTCCTACTTGCATCTCATCATTCAGACTCTGTCATTTTGTGGAGAGACAGAATCTGTGGCTTTATATACAAAAAGAGAAAGAAGCACAGAGATGTTTCCACCTTTTCTTGTACTGATTGTTTTTTTTGTCTGTCCTTTTCTAAATGCACTTATCAGGATTAATCTGAGGAAAAAAATGACTGTTGGAGGTGATTATTTTTAATAAATCATATGTAAAAATCTCATTTGCAAAATAATCAGGTAATAAAATTAGATTAAAAGTGGACCTGTTGTTTTTCCTTATTTCCTGTCATATATCTCCTGTTCCAGAGGTGGATCTTCATATTAACCTTGATCAAAGTTTCTAATAATGAGCTCAGTGTGTGTGCAATAATCCCTGTGAGCTAATAGGTCAGGCTGCAGACTGTTCTAAACACTCTGTTTTTTCTACTCCTGGATCTGTATGATGTCACAGAGAATGGTGGGCCAGCCAATCAGAAAAAAGTTGACTTAAAGGTCTTACATGTACACAAGTATTTTTTTAAAACGGGGATTTTTCCCGAGTTTGTTTTGATAAATGTCTCTGATGCTGGCGCTGTCGAGAGCACGCCAAAGCAACAGGTGGCGATATAACCCTAACCATGAAGAAATGTAAGACGGCACACAGTCTGACGTCAAAAAACAAGATAAAGGTGCACACGTTCAACGAGACAAAATCTCAGGTTTCCTTCTTTTGGAAAAGCGTCACCCTGGCAGGAGTTTCTCAAAGCTCCGTTTTCAGTGACCCAAAACGCCGTTTACGTGTGGTCGTAAGGCCAAAATGCCTAGAAAAAGCTACATTTACCAAAATACCCGTGTACATGTGGACGTAGCCTCAGACAGGATGAGCTGAGGCCTCAGTGAGGCCCAGTATGATTTGAACTGTGAATCACGCAGATCTCCAGCTGAGAGCCCTCGTTACAAACTGGAAGTGTTGAAGAACAGGGACGCTGAGTCGGGCCTCTGCTGCTCCTGCACTAAATATCTCACCCTTAAACTCGGCTCTAACAATGAACCAGCTGTACTCTAGTACTATGCAGGTAATGGCTTTTTCTTTACTGCTTAATAATAAATGTGCTGCAAAACCAGAACTTGCAGCTAAAATCACTAAAAAGCTTCAGAGCAGCAGTGACGTTAAAAGGTACTTTTTGTAATTACCCCCTGCAAAATGTAACCAAAACTCTGACCACCAGGGGACGACATTTCACCATTTGAAATTTTTTCATCTTTTAATTTTTGAAAATTTCCTTTTAGACCTGCCTCCATATTCTCTAGAGATTTTACCTTTTCCTGGTTAGTGTCCTTTCTGGTTAAATAAAGGTTACATTGACTCACTGCATCAACTTGTGGTACAAATTGGTATTACATGAATGTATGGTCTGGCCCTAGTCCATCTTCAGACATGAGGTTGACATTCTGTCGAAGCTTTAGTTCATTTTAAACCCAGCTCTTTCTAATACGGTTTTTACATTGAATGCTCAGAGCTATTCTCTACCATTTATTTCAAACTTAAATGGCTCTTCTCTGATGGAACTACATGTGAAAACACTTCATTGGATTGGTTTTTTTCACTGTAATGAGGTTGCATCAGCTGCTGGGGGCACTGTTGGTCTTGGGCAAAGATCCTGAGAGAAAGTAAAATGATAATTAAAGCTGTGTGTTATTTGAGGACCTCAGATCTAAATAATCAGGGCTGACTGATCGATGTCTTCATCAGAGCTTTAAAATCCACTGATCCTCGGTAATAATCAGTCTGCGTTGAAATTCCTGTTTACGTCAGAGTCAAGCATGTCTTTTTTTTACTCATCAGTTCAGCAGCATCCTCTCGCTGTTCGGACTTGTTGTTTTCCTGCAGGCAGGTTCTGAGCTCTGCAGCTGAACTACTGGGAACAACAACACATCGGAGGTTTTAGCCCTGCAGAGTCTCATCAAATCTCCTCGCCGAGAACATCACACCGACTCATCATGTTCTTAGCCACCACACTGTTGTTACTGGGTTTGAACACTGATTGCTGTTTTTCTCTTGCTCTCATGCATGAAAAGTTTTAACAACGTGGGGAAAAATACAAAGGTACAGAAAGGAACATTTCAGAAACATAGCAGAAAGAGGAGATCACACTGGTGAGGACATTCAGAATAAGGCCTTCTGCAACCTACTGCCTATGGACTTCCTCTCAGAAATCAGTAAAGCCTTTGGGTCGTTACTGAAAGCAATAAAGTCATCAGGATAGAAAAACTGCAGGTATAAAAACACCAGTCAAATGATTTTAAAAAACTCTAAAAGGTTGCTGACTTGGACCCAAAATAAGGTTTTTAAAGCTTCCCCCCAGTTAAGTTACACTTCTATGTTCCCTGTAGCAGAATTCTCCCACAGATTTAATTCAGGATTCTTTGAGTGCCCTCTGTCTCGCTCTTAAAATGCTTTCCTAACAGTATATGCAGCTCTTGGCAAGCATGAAGGACTCAGCATAATACAACCCCATCTGCTCGGTACCGATGCTTTCCAGCAAGCTTTTAGGGTTCAAAGGAACATTTTTTGATGAAAGCATATTGAGAATCATCATATGAATGTGCTTTGTTAAAGTGTTCCTGTGTGATTCCGATCTCTTCTTCCTCTTTTCAAACTTGGTGCAGTGACACTGCTGTCAGAGAGAAGCGAGGAATGCTTTCAATCCTTTTCAAAAACTAAAAGCAGCTCTGCTTTTTCCTTAAAGTCAAATGTCATTGTGTTTAGAACCACCATAAAAACATATCCGCCTAAAGAGGAGCGTTTCCAGGAGGTGGGCCCACGAGAAATCAGAATTAAATGAAGATGTAGTTTCAACAAAAGATACTCATTATGCCCAATCATAGCCATGGTATTACTGGATCATAATTATTGATTTATTAATGTGTATATAACTTTAATGTTGCAGCTACAGAGGATTTGAATTATTTATAAAGTGTTGTGTAACTATAATATTGCAGCATCGTACAACAAACCTAATATGCTGCCATCCAATTCCAAATGAGCTAATATTTTGTTTTTAAAATGGTACATTTTCTCTGTTCAAGCATTTGATGTGTTTTCTATGATCTATTGTGAATAAAATATGGGGTTATGAGATTTGCAAATCATTGCATTTTGTTTTCATTTACAATTTTTCACAGCGTCACAGAAAGGCTATTTTAATGGGTTTGTATGTTAGTAAATTTATATTTTCAAATCAGCAAAATAAGAACTAAAGCTTTCAAATAAATGTCTGAAATACAAGCATAATATTAGCATCCAAAATCAAATTGAGTAGGAACAGTATTATAAAGAACCAGTCCATTAAAACTGTACTTCAGTAAAGCACTCGAGTAAATGTACAGTGAATTTAGTTTTTCATCTAATTTTTTTATATTACAAAAAATGAAATAATTACAAAATATTTTTATATTTTCAGTGTTACAAACTTTATTAAAAACTAGTTATATGTAAAATAATATATATTTTTATTATTTGTACTCATATTTAATCATTAAATATTTAATATTTCATTATTTTTACTATTAAAAATAATTATTTTACTATTATTTTACTATTAGTATTTTTAGTAAGCTGACAATAATATTTTCACCATTATTGTGGTGAAAACGTTCAATTATGCAGCCTTTGTTAATTAAAAAACAAATCTATGTCAAATACAGAAACTTCTTCTTTTACTGTCATTTTTGTGTCTTTTTCACTCAATGCATCACATTTTAGATACGTACTTACAGCATTAAACTAGAATTGAACAGTTTTACCTTTTAAATAAACATTGCATATTTGTGACATTATGTCAGATTCAACCACTAGTCCTGTCTGTGCTCCCATCCAGTGGGCACTGAAAGACTAACAGGACTCCAGCCTCCATCTCAGCACATCTCCTTCCTGCTGATCATCATCAGGTCCATCGGGCTGATTTTACTTTAGTTTATTTGACAATGTGGATTCTCCATATTAATAAACAGACAGTTTGCTGAGAGATTCACTTTGGATTCCACACTTAAACTAAAACAATTATAATCCTTGAGATCTTTTTTAGGCATTTAGAGCAATTAAAAAAAATAAGATTTTGCCTCAGAATGGAGACGATTGCTTGTTCATCCGTTTGCCCTGATTGTCCCAGGTGTTACAATAAAGTTTAACATCGAAATTTAACCAAGTTCAATAACACATAATAACAGAGAAGATGGTTCGACTGTTCTCAATAAAGGTTCATGTTGAGGGTCCCTGATGGGCGCAGACAAACACCTTCATGTGGCAGAGAGCAGATGCTGAAAATGGACCAAACGTCAGCCAAGAGGACGTCTGAGATGATCCATCCACAACACGAGGTTAGTCATTAATCTGCTGCTGCGTGGTTTGGATTACCCCTGATCCTCAGCTTAATGCCCACGCTGAAATCTCAGTCAACCCCAGAGGGATTTTGGAGAGGCTGAGAATGACGTTGAGGTTTTGGGGGGCATGTGTGTGTTATAAAAAAAAATCCCAAGAGAAAAAAAATGTAGATTCAAACCTGTGGCTGATGTCTACCGCCTGCCTCAAGGCTCCAGTGCTATTTCGTCAGTGATCAAAGCCAGAGTGCAAATGCCAACCAACACTGGCACATTCACAGGTTGAGGGTGGCACAGACACTCAGCGAGCAGTGCTGCCTCTGCTGTGCTGAATCATCGGCTCGTCTGACAGTGGAGGCTGAGAGTGCCGCAGGGAAGCCTTTGATAAGAGGGGAAGGGGAAGAGGTGATTTGCATTCAGTGTCAAAACATAATTTCCAGGACTCCGGTTGTGAGGAGGGGAGGCAGGAGAGCTCAAAGACTGCTGCATCAGGCCTGATGGGAAGTAAATTGGTATTTTCTGTCTGCTATTTTCTTTTTAATTTCATGCTACACATGCTGGATCCAGTTCTCAGAGTATCAGCATAATAATTTTGTGCTTTACTGTGACAATTTGCATTTTATTCTGATCAGCTGGTACACAGCGGACAGCTTCTCAGACAACAAACTCACGCTGACTCCCCTCTCCACACACTTTTTACATAACCGGATTATGTAAATGTTTAAAGAAAACATGTTGAATAAAAGCTCACAATTATTCTTAATATCCAAGATGTCTTCAGGGTAAGTGAGCATGATATGACTTTCAGTTTGTGAACTTTGCCATTTCTCTTCTCCATAGCTCTTTGGAATTACAGTATCTTTATCTCAGAAACATCCCACATAGTCCCCAAACATCTCAGCCATCAGCAGCACAATGCTGAATAGAAAAGCAGGCAGAGGAGAAAGTTTCAACACAAATTAATTTCCACATGTACTTTTAGAGGAGGAGCACATTTATTTAAAAGAATAATCAAAGTCGTTCTTACAGCACATCCAGAAAGTATTCACAGCGCTTTCTCTTGTTCCACATGTTGTCATGTTACAGCCATGTTATTCCACAAAAACAAAAATATAACATGTACATACTGTAAGTACTCACAGCCTTTGCTCAATACTTTGTTGAAGCACCTTTGGCAGCAATTACAGCCTCAAGTCTTTTTGAGTCTGTTGCTACAAGCTTGGCACACCTATTTTTGGACAGTTTCTCTCATTCTTCTTTGCAGAACCTCTCAAGCTCCATCAGGTTGGATGGGGAGTGTCAGTGCACAGACATCTTCAGATCTCTCTAGAGATTTTCAATCAGGTTCAAGTCTGGGCTCTGACTGGACCACTCAAGGACATTCACAGAGTGGTCCTGAAGCCACTCCTTTGTTATCTTGGCTGTGTGCTTAGGGTCGTTGTCCTGTTGGAAGATGAATCTTCACCTAATGAAAAAGTGATTAGTAACTAGATTCATGTAGGTAGTCTTGCAAGGCCAGCTGGACGTGTCCACATGGTGCGATTGATAGTCTGATACAAGACCCTACCCCTAACCCCCTAACCCTACTGCCGTGACTGCTACAGACAAGCAGGGATCAGGCAATCGGCATGCTGACTGCTCAAATTAATGCTGCAAGAATTGTAATATATATGAAAATGCAGCATTGTTGTGTTTTTGTTGTGTTAGTATATTTTAAACTTAATCTGAATTATCAGACTCCTCCAGGGCGGAACGTCTCAAAATGATCAGTAGAGTAGGTCTTAAAAATGTAAAATATGCACATATTTAACAAAATTATTTTTGTCATTATAATTAAAGGACCATGTGGAAGCTCCCGAATTTTGTTCTGTTTGGATCAGACTGATATAGATACTGATAGTTTTATTTTTGTGGCACAACTTTTCTGTATTATTGTAGGGTCTTTACCTTACAATATAAAACGCCTCGAGGTGACTGTTGTTGTGATTTGGCGTTATATACACTACCAGTCAAAAGTTTGGACACACCTTCCCATTCAATGTTTTTCTTTATTTTCATGACTATTTACATTGTAGATTCTCACTGAAGGGATCAAAACTATGAATGAACACATATGGAATTATGTAGTAAACAAAAAAGTGTGAAATAACCCAAAACATGTTTTATATCTTAGATTCTTCAAAATAGCCACCCTTTGCTTTCATCACTGCTTTGCACACTCTTGGCCTTCTCTCAATGAGCTTCATGAGGTAGTCACCTGGAATGGTTTTCCAACAGTCTTGAAGGAGTTCCCAGAGATGCTGAGCACTTGTTGGCCCTTTTGCCTTCACTCTGCGGTCCATCTCTTCCCAAACCATCTCGATTGGGTTTAGGTCAGGTGACTGTGG
>VUQS01057070.1:6857-22306 GCA_015108495.1 Heterochromis multidens | reverse complement strand
CCAACGGCACCAATCCTGGGGTCTTCTCCTTCCTCAACCCCCTCTCGCCTGATATCTGGATGTATATTCTGCTGGCTTGCTTGGGTGTCAGTTGTGTGCTGTTTGTCATAGCCAGGTAACATGTCAACCCCCCTGTTTGTTTCCTTTGCTTGACTTCACTCTTCCCTTCCTGCTTGCCTCCTTTGACTAACATGCAGCAGTTGATGACTTCTGTGATATAAAGATGTGGGCTGAAACAAAAGGATATCAGATCTGCAGTAAACATGTAACATTAAAGGACCATAGCAGCAATTTTTCCATGTTGTTTTTAGCTTTATTACCATGATTAAGCAGGTTTGCTAATAACAATAAATTCTTTTAACCAAAATATCATTGAGGTGATGGATGCAAAACATGGTAAAAACCCTACTATGGCCTTTAAAATTAGAAAACAATATTTCAGGCATATTTGCACAAGCATCAGCAACTGTAAAACCAGCAAACTGGAATTTATTGTAAGAAATGTACAAGTACACTGCTGATATTGTACAAGTATGGTTCTTACAATATTTTGATTGACCTATCTCCCGAAAACCCCCAGATGCATGACCAATGTAGTATGATGTGTGTGTTAACCCCTGGGCTTCTCTTGTCCTTTGCTCTTTAGAGGTTTTGGTTTAACACACATTTCATCAGATGTTACTGGCAAAATGATCACGTCAGAGGAAAGCAGCAACTGTCACCTAAGTTAGTTCAGAATATGCAAATTGAACCCATAGTCATTTGTTCCCATGTTTGGCCAGGGTAAGTAATAAGCATGCGATTTTATTAATATTCTTTTGGTTGTGATAAAAATGGCCTCGGTACTTCATACTTCTAATTTTACTTCTATTAGATTATAATGCTTATATCTGCATTATGCCATTTTTGCACACTATAGCAATACAGAGTGCTTTGCGTCACTTTGTGTGACAGAAATATCCAGAAAAGTTTCAATCTTAACCACGGTGTTCTCTACAGATTGCTGATCTGGTTTCCTCATAATTACAGTATTGATTGCACGGCCACCCGATGATTGGCTGATCCACCAAATGCAGAGTTTATTATTTTCTTTCTCAAATATAGTAACACTAGTGAGCTTATGAAGTCCCAGTTTTGCACAATAAAACACTAAACACCACGTCTTTGAACTGCTTCCCACACGTTAACACACTTACTTTTTTTTTTCTAAATAAGCTATCTCATTTCGAGCTCCAGAGAAATACATTTCACTCAGTGCATCCTCCCAGTTCTGTTTGTGGTTGAATTGATTTCTCCCTTTATTAACAAAACAAATGGTATTATTTCAGCTCCCAAAACCTTTTCCAGGATAGAAAATGTCCACTTGCAAACAAGAATAGATTATATAAATTGTATTAGAACATGTTTACCTGAATTACAGGCTGTTGCAGTTTTACATTCCAACTTCCAAATGTCTGTGATTTTTAAGACACCGAACACAACCTCTTCGCTTGGCCTGAGACAAGAAAGGCAACAGATCTATAAAGCCAGGCAGAGTAATTGAATTGAACAGACAGCTAATGGAGGGCGCGTGTTTTGTGTTATTGTGGCCGGGGACAAGCGAAGGGGAAGAGGGACAGGAGTGGGGAATGGAGAGGGAGAGAGGGGAAGAGTCTTTTTAGAATTCTGTGTGCAATTCGACATGTCCCTTGTGCTCGATGTGAGGAGGTGACCTTACGTCCTCATGTTCCACATCCTCTTCTTCCTGCTGATCGGTGTGCAGAACACGGCCTGCAGGAACACAGGCCAGCTGCAGACAAAGGTCATACAGAGGAGCCATCAAACCTGGTACATACAGAATACACATGTAGACACTGGGAGAAACAAACACAGTCCAATCAAATGTGCATCGTGTAGATTATTTACACCAGCAACCTACATACATCTGTTGTCTTCCACAGTCAGCTGCAGGTTGTGCATTATGTGCAATGTCTGTGTACAAAAACATAACTAAATAATCAGAAAACATGTTTGACTTTGAGATGCATTTGGTGCAGCCAATGCAAATACCCATTTGCTACCACATGAAAAACTCACCCACACAGCTATAAAGGCATATTCAGAAACATTTATGCGCCAGAGGCTTGACACACACAGACATAAGTGCATGCACACATATAAAAGCATGCAAGTGCACTCACTGCATTCTGAACAGCTCTGCAAGGCCATTGTGCTGTTTCAGTTGCCTGTGATACCAAGGAGACAGAGCTCGTTGACATCCCAATAAATCAGGCATCCTGATGGTGTTGACATGAAGAATTATAGTGTGCCATCACAGCCAAGTCCACACAGATGATTTTCACTGAACAGAAAATAGCTGTAAAGGAAGAGCATTATGACAAAAATGCTGCCATGTTCCCAATGCTTGTAAAATAAGAACAGTAATTAGCCTGCTGCAATAACAAAGAAAGTCCAAATGGCGCACATATATACAGAGAGGTAACAAATCGTAGGAAAACCTAAGCCTTTGGTTCTTACAGTGTGATATTTTTCTGGCACAGTTTGGGTCCACTTGTCCCCTAAGAGGGCATGGTCACTTTAAATCAATACAAATCTGTTCTGACATATATACGATATATGCTATATAAACATATTTATAGCTTTTGCGTGTCTAACAGGCACAGCTGACAAATGGCATCACATGTTCACATAGTATAAAACCTTAAGACTCTGCCTATAGGCTTATTAGCATGCAGTATATCGGGGAAAGGCTTCTCCATTACCTGTCAGGCCCCTCAACTCTGCATAAGCAATGTTCCCTCTATCAGCCACTTCAGCACAAACTCAATCAGTTCCTGATGCTTAACACTAACCCAATCACCTTGTGCTAATGCCATGCCACTTTTGCTTAGGATAATAAATGAGAAATGTCCACAAGTGACCCGAAGACACTGACAATCAGCCAAGGCGGGCAGCATGTTCAGCAGGAGGAGGTTCACGGGGAAATAAAAACAATCTGGGAAAAAAAATGAAATGTGGGTTGGTGGGAAGAGAATGGTATAGGAGGATGTGAGGGGGATGTGAGAAAAGAGGAAAAAGGGAAGAACAGAGATTGCTGTTGGGAAACCAACAGAAAAAAAGGAGAGCACAAGTCCCATGTTGGGGTGTTAAAATAAAATGGTATCCGCAGAGTAACGATAATTGTAGCTGCTGGGGGAAACACTTAAAGGCTCCTGACTAAGTGAATTGAAATGAGCTCCAAAGATCATTACACACAGGGACATTATCACCAGTGACAGCGTTATTCCAGTCTATTGATCCATTCGTACAATAAACTGATGCCACTTGAATATGCCAATAAATCTCAGCAAAATCTCAGCAAAAGCTAGAATGATTTGCTTTCGTCTCCACAGAAGTGCTGATCCACAAAACAGGTTTTCTACACATTCACACTCTCTCTCTCTGTTCTTGCTCATAATGTTTTCAGATTTATGTATTAATCAGCCATTTAATTTGCACCATTGAAAACAGTGTTTTGTCCTTTGTGCTAACATATGTGTCTTTCTGCTCTTTCTTTTATAGGTTTAGTCCTTATGAGTGGTACAACCCGCATCCATGCAACCCAGACTCAGATGTAGTGGAAAACAATTTTACGCTGCTCAATAGTTTCTGGTTTGGAGTTGGGGCTCTCATGCAGCAAGGTAGTTGCCTCAGCCTGTGGCTACAGTTGCTTTGTGGAGCTGGAGCTCTCTACACCCCACTGTCCCTAGGGGTTGGGTTTTTTTTAACTAAGCCAGAGGCAATAGAGAGAGACCTTTAAAGGACCACACAGAATTTAGAATAAATGCGCATTTTTTTTAAAGAAATGTAACAGACTTGGAATACAGGCTAAACCCAAATACATAAACTAGAAACATATTTATAAAAACAACAGTTTTACAGTCCTTAGTCCACTTTAGTAAAATTAAGTTTAAGAGAGATTCTGCATTAAATAAGTATTATTATATAAAATGAATGTATCTGCTGACAGACACATTGTTGAGGTACTTTTTGAGTAGCTGAAAAAGAATTATAAATGATATTGCTGAAAAATATGCAGTCTATAAATATGCTGTTTTTTACTATAACAATGCCACTAATACCTGAGTGTCCTTCTCTCTTGCCCCTGGCCTATCAGCACCTAGAGATCAGTGGGGTGTGGAGTCAGGATGTGAGGTTACCTTGGGTACATGACTCTCTGGCCTAACCAGCCAGTACTGCATCATCAATGTTGATGTGTTTAATTTGATATATCAGATTTATGCAAACACCTTGTTCTCTTTGAATGGCACTTTCCTGTAACTCTTGCATTATTTAAAGCACTCCCTTGTGACTGAGACGAGATAATTTCACTTGTTTGAGATCCAACAATCTGCTTGTTTTGAGAGCTCTCTCGAGTGATTTAATCTTGATGCAAGTGGCACATCTGCCTGCGCTGAAAACTTGATGAGTTCTCAAAACAAGCCTGTTTCTAAAGGCGCTAGTCCTCTCTTGTTTTTACATGTTAAAAATAAACGTAATGAGAAGATTAGAATGTTAATGAGGGCTTGTTGAGATTAATGGATTTTTCTGTTTAACTTTCACTCCTGCCACCTCCCTCACCCCAGGGTCAGAGCTCATGCCCAAGGCCCTGTCGACTCGAATAGTGGGAGGCATCTGGTGGTTCTTCACCCTCATCATCATTTCCTCCTATACAGCCAACTTGGCTGCCTTTCTCACTGTGGAGAGGATGGAATCGCCTATAGATTCAGCCGATGACCTGGCCAAACAAACTAAAATCCCATATGGGGTAGTGGAGGACGGTGCCACAATGACATTCTTTAAGGTAGCTGGATCTACGACAATGTTTGTGGAGTTGTTCTATGAATAATCTTATTTTCTCATGCATCGAAGTTGTAATCCTTTTAAGATTTCTCTCCTAGTTGATTTTCCAACAGCTGTGCTTGCTGTGCAAACAGCAAACACTACATGTGCAGCTAATTTCTCAGAAATAAAGCAGAAGAGCAACTGATGGTGAAAGTGCAGCCAAATTTCTAAAAAAGTAATCCAGTGAAAATTGCACCTGCAATCATCATGCTATGCACTGCTTAAGTAGCAACAGCAGTGTACAGAGGAGTTTATTACCTTCCTGAGGATTTAAAGTAGTTCCACATTTATAACTGATTTGCTGTCAAAAATGCAGGAAACATACACTATATGGAGAACCGTATTGGGCCACACCTCTTAATATTTGAATTCAGATGTTGTCAGTCTCACAGGTGTATAAAATCAAATTCCTAGCCATGTAGTGTGCCTTTACAAACATTTGTGAAAGAATGGGCTGTTCTAAAGAGCTCGCTGAATTTCAGCATGGTACTGTAATAGGAAGCCACCATTACAAGTGTTTTCATGAAATTGCATCCCTCCTAGATATTCAGAATTCAGCTGTAAGTGTTATTATTGCAAAGTGGAAGCATTTTGGAACCATGGGAACTCAGCCACAAAGGGTCAGACCACATAAAGTTGCAGGTTGCCAAGTGCTGAGGCGCATAGTGTGTAAAAGTCGCCAACGTTCTGCTGACTCAGTAACAGCAGAGCTCCAAACCTCCTCTGGCATTAACATCAGCATAAAAACTGTGCGCCGGAAGCTTGATGGCATGGGTTTCCATTGCCAAGCGGTTCCTGTAGGTAACGTGTAGTTGGTCTAGTACTTGTGTCGATATCATGGTTTTTTGGGGGTTTTTTTTATAACTGTAGTATTCGTCAAAAATACAGTGCATTTCATGTGGCTGTTTCGCAATAAAAGCTACACAGTGATTCACTGACTAAAAGCTTCTGAAGCAGCATTAGGAAATGTCTGGTAACAATAAATTAAACATAAACCAGACTATATAAATTGCCTCCAGTGAATAACTTGTGCAAAGGTAGGCAATTTCAATTTAGCATGAGGAGCCTCCACCATAAAAAAAAAACTCAGAAAGGCACTTATATAATGTGAGAATGAAAAATACAAGTTATAAATAGCATACAAAAACAGAGCTTGAGTTTTTCTTTTTTCTTTTTTTTTTTTTAAAAGTCACGATTTATGGTTTATGAAAATCTCCAGGATTAAAATTTTAAGTTCCTGTCTTCATCATAGAAATGTTAATGCATGGTCTCTCTTTTTTTTTCTTTTTTTTTTTGGAAGACATTAAAGTGGACCTATGATGCTTTTCCTTATTTTCTGTCTCTCTAATTACTGTTACAATGGTGAATGCTCATAGTAACATGGCCAAAGTTGTAAACAAACAGCCAAAAAGCTCAGGCTTCATGCTTTGCTACAGACAGGTTTTTCTACTCTTGGATATGCATGATGTCTGGGAGAGGAGATACCCTTAATATGGTCTTTTCAGGCACCCAGCTTTGAGCACAGCAGCCTCATCCACTTGCTGTTTTAATCTTCTGTTTGTAAGGGGCAGCCAATCAAAAACTTAAACAGAAAGTGGCCGTAAAGGGGGAGGACCGTAAGAACTTAGCAGCTCCACAAAGGCCCAGTAGAAAATAAATAGGGTTTATTTTTGAACTGTGAGTCATGCAAAGCTATTATAGTCTAAGAATAAAAATGTGCAGCTGGAAATGAACATAATAGGTCCCAAACACGCTGCCAATAATCATATCACATTTTCTCCTAATACTTTTTGCAGTCTCATTCAGATTCTACTCTCTGGTTACTTGCAGAAGACAAAAATCTCTACCTATGACAAGATGTGGGAGTTTATGAACAGCAGGAGGCAATCTGTGATGGTTAAGAACGTGGAGGAGGGCATCCAACGTGTCTTAACCTCAGATTATGCCTTCCTCATGGAGTCCACCACCATTGAGTTTGTCACCCAGCGCAACTGTAACCTCACGCAGATTGGAGGCCTCATAGATTCCAGAGCCTACGGCGTGGGAACACCTATGGGTAAATGACCTCTGTATGCCTCTGTGTTGCCTACTGTTTTAAAAGGCATTTGGATTAAGTCGGAGAGATACTGCAGATGCTGTGTGATGCAAAAAGGTGTGTTGTGTGAGTGATGGAAAGCTTTGAGAAGGGAGAGGTTGATCTTTATCAGTGAGGTCACTGGTATAATGGTTAGACACAGTGAGGTGTAAAAGGTTTAGCTTAATGAAAAGTGAATGACTTAGAAGGTTGAGTTTATGGATGAGGTTAAAATGACTCACTGCTTCGGCAAGATCTTTCTATTCATGATGATTTTCTCACAAGATTGTTTCAGAGACAGGAATCATGGATCAAACTCTCTTCACAAATACTTTTAATGGTGTGTTTTCATTTTATTTTATGTTCACACAAGGCAACACTGTGAGTGTCAATTCAGTACAATTCCCTTTGACTTACTTGACACCAGCATTAATTTCAGCACTAAACCACAACTAAAAAGCACTTCAGAGAGTATAAAACAAACTTTAGGAGCTTGTTTTCAGAAGCCTGTTTGACCTAGCTCTCATCAAAAAATGTGTATTCTGACATTTTAAACCACCATTATCCTGGGATGAGGCAGATGAGCTAAAACTATCATAAAAACAAGTACAATGATAAGAGGTTTGGTGTTTTAAAAACAGTGTTTGTCAGGGTTAATCAATGCACAGCTCACAGCTCTAGCATTCCCAAGGACCCTGGCTGAAAGCTGTTGATGGTTCCCATTCAAGTGTCACAGAGGTTAGAGTGGTCCTGACGAGGCCACAGAGAACACTGCTACCAGCTGTAATGGTCACATCTATCATGAGTGATATGAAGGCCATCAAAATATGGAGGATTAATTCTGGCCATCCGCATCTGGACCTGGCTACCGCTGATGAGTATGGGGTGGTTATGAATCTGCAGGGATGCTGTGATTGCCATGGCTATAACAAAGCTGAGGGGCTGCTGTGAAATATAGCCCCACTGTGGCTCCGTAAGTGCAGAAGTACTTAGACTGATGTCCTTGAAATGGACACACAGAGACTGAAACGTGGATTACTTCTTTTTTTTTCATTCACACGGTGATATAGTTTATCATATATATGAAAAATCTGCATCAGACCATTTTAATTCAGCAATAAGTGATTCTGCATTTATTTAGCAACAAATGTCCATTTTGAACAATATTACTTCCCACTTACTTGTTTCTTTAATTTAATTTACTTTATTAGTTCAGCAGTAATTTTGGCAGAATATGAAAACCACGTGAGCACCGCAGCCTTCACGTTGGCCATTTGCTCATACCTTTTGGCCTCCTGAACAATGTTTAGCAGCTCATTCCCTGTAGGGCTTTTACAGCAATAAAGCAGAGCAAGACATAATAACATTTTAACCTTTTAGTGCTTGATGGTTTCCCAAATCGCAAATGCTTCATCCACTGCTATCGACTTAAACTGTGATCACATTAATACTTGAGGCCAGACAGTGTAGGAGTGATGGATGATCTCTGGTGCTGAACATCTGTCAGGTAGTTGTGTATGCACAGTGTGTCAAGCACGGTGCTTTTCCCATTCGCCCAGGCCCCGCTCTCTATATCCTCCTCTCTAAGGACCCATCCTATTAGCATTTATCCAAGGCCTGTTTTGTTAAGCCATCATTAATCATTTGAAATATGAGAGGAGCCAGAATCAGGGGACCCAGATACTAGAGAGATCTCTGATTTTTCAAATGAAGCAGGCATATGTTTCTCACATGCATAGTCAATTGCATCTACGGGGCTGTGTTTTAGGAGCTTTGCATATCTACTGCATGGAATGCATGAAATATACCATATGTTGCAAGTCTCCTCTGGTTTATCATGTCAGTGTACTCATAAGCTCAGCACGGGGAGAAAAACACAAGGTTACAAACTAAGAGAAAAAAAAAACCAGATATGCCGCTCCAAAGTCAGCGGCATTGTGTAATTTTCAGTTTTCTAGTAATGTCTCTTTTGTTAGTCTAAACACAGAGATTTGGAGATGAAAGGATGATGGATGGCATTAGATTAATGATAGATGAGACAGAGGAAGAATCAACTAAAGGGGCTGACAGGCAAAAATGTATGAGATCAACAAACAACATGATGGTACTTGCTACCTGGAGCCTGACTCAGTTCATTTCCTTTGGAGTTTTTGCGCAAAATGTTCTCTTCTTTTTAAAAAACATTTCTATTATCCCTAAATTATATATATATATATATTTACATTTGTTTTGTTTCTTTTAAGTCACTCTGAATTTGCACATGAGCCAAATGCCTGAAATGAATATGTACAACCAGGGTTCATTATGCATGAGTCCCATAATCGCATAAATAGACTAACAAGCTCTTAAAGCAGTGAAAACATGAAACATGAACGCTCACAGTAAGAATTAATCTTTCTTGGCCTGGCTGAGGCAAAGTGTATGCGCTGCGCCTGGATCAACCCAGTCGTGTGTTGTGTCGCACATGCTGTGGATGGGAGAGGAACATGACCCCACTCGGCTACTCTGCAACGATTATTCCCGCTTTGATCACGCCAGCGCCCGCTGTGCCTTAATGCCTAGTCACTAATTCTGGCGCCTCCCCACTTTCTGTGGATTTGGGTTTGCTCAACATGCATGAAGAAACAGCAATACAGGAACCCTATCACCAATACACACATATAATCCCAAACACATATGCATCCATATAATGTACCTCTCACTGGGCTCCTCTGTTTATAGGCACTATTTCTGTCATATGAAAGCATGTGCAAACAGCAGCTAATTCTTGAGAATCGACAGCAGCTCTGCTCCCCAAAGCCAAGTTATTGTTGCCAACTCCCTGTGCATTATAATAAACACACTGCAGAGAGGAATGAGAATTTCGGAATAGCTCTGTGAATATGGGGGATTAGTGGGATTTGAAGAAGGACTTACAAAAAAACTCTCTCTAAGCAGCTAACAATAACATGACAGGTTATATGATCACATGCAAGCCTGAATGTGTTTCATACACCCACTAACACAACAATGACTATGCTAGGCATACACTGTTTTTCTGTTGTTGTTGTTTTTTCTGTTGTTGTTGTTTTTGTTTTTTTTATTTCTGGCTATTATCCATGTTCCCCAGTTTCATGTTGTGTTTTTTGTATTTGCAGGATCTCCATACAGAGACAAGATCACAATAGCTATTCTGCAGCTGCAAGAGGAAGGCAAGCTGCACATGATGAAGGAGAAGTGGTGGAGAGGCAACGGGTGTCCCGAGGAGGAGAGCAAAGAAGCCAGCGCTCTGGGAGTACAGAACATCGGTGGGATCTTCATCGTGCTGGCTGCCGGACTGGTGCTGTCAGTGTTTGTGGCTGTGGGGGAGGTCCTTTACAAATCTAAACAGAACGCCCAGCTGGAAAAGGTACAGGAGCTTTGAGAATTTAGGCTTCTGCTGTAGTGTGTTTGTGTCAAGTTACAGCTGTGTGGCAGGCAGGATGTGGACCCAAATGCAGGATTCAGGAAACCAGGAGTAAACTGAAAATGCAACTTTAATGTTGGTAATTCACAATAAATACAGGGGGGAAAAAACATAGAGAAGAGAATCCAAAACTCAAGGAAGTAAACACAACCATGAGGGGTGACGTGACAATGAACAGAGGGAGACCCAGACAATATCAACACACACCAGATAACAAAGGAAATGGAGAACAGGTGGGAACACAGCTTAGGACAACTAACATAATGACTCAAAAAGAGGTAAAATTAAACACAAAGCACAAGAGATAAAAGATTACCAAAATAAAAAGGGGAAGTAACTGACAGAAACACAAAGGAGTCAGGACAGGAACTCAAAGAATTATATATGACCCAAACAATAACCATGAACAGAACTAGACGTGAAACTAAAACCTGAGAATGTAAATATAAAGAAACCAACCAGGAAATTATGTTGTAAGAAAAATACAAAACCCAAAACAAAAGATTCTCAAAACCAAAAGGAGTCATGAAACCACAAAACTCAAAGCCCTGGGTCCAAGACCCAGGGACCATGACAGTTTGTCTGAAAGATTTTGCCACAGTTCTGGGATTTTACTTGAGCTGGGTTTCATTTGGATTTGATGACTTTGGGTCATCCCTCTTTGCGTGCCATTTTAGGAATCAAACTGTAAAAGCAAGACGCTAAACCTAACAGAAATCAAATAAGTGAAATTAATATTATTCTTATACACTTAAAGTGCATTTTTACAGAGCAAGTCTGTTTTTAAAAAATTGAAACACTGAAATTGTTCTCACTGTTCATAATGGGTATAGACCTGTGGTGAAGAAACAAAAATCCCCAAATACTTTAACTTATGTGAGTTTTTAGCAGTCAATATTAGCTAAACCAAGTGGGCAATTCACAAAACTAGCTTCTGTCTCTGCATGGATAATCTTCTTGCTGATTTGTAGTCAGGAGAAAAATTTAATTTTTCTCATCTGTGCAGGGACTATGCAATTTGTTTTTTGCCCATATGTTATATCGAATCATCATTTGAACAAATTAACAATTACAGCAACTCCTTCATTGTAAATACCAGCATATTACTATTATATAAATAATTGCACATGAAGACATCTATTTTAATTCACTATGTATACATAGAGTGCACTGTATTTGCAGCTTCTTTATCCCCCCGGTTACATTTCTGAATATTTTTCAGGCTGTTCTGTTTGTGCTCTATTTTAGTACTGAGCGTACATGATTCATCACACAGTGTGGAGTATGTATTTTAGTGCACTTTAACTCGTGCAGTGATGTTTCCCGATAATTGTGAGAGTCCTTTTGATAGTGTCTGTTAATTATTTACGTCTACAGAATTAGCACAGCGCAGCAGCGTGTTACTTTATTGCAACAGTAATTAGTTTCTGGCTTTTTTTAAGGGCTGCAAAAGTTTCAGAGCACATCTTAGCTATCATTAATCAAGAGCTGCAAGACTGGGTCACAATATTCAGATAATTTGCAAATGCCAGAGTCTCTAGGCTGACAAGGTGCTAGTAATTTGCATGCTGACAGCAAGCCTCTCCTTTTTTACTCCCTGCCAGACTCCTCCACCCTAACATCACCGGCTTTTTTCTTTTTTTAACCCTGCTTCTCATTGTTTTTCAAAATTTATTTTCTGTTATCCTTCTCGCCTGTCTACTTTCGAAATCACTCTTCTTTCAGACTCTAGAAAATATTTCATTCATATGGCAGACAAATATATGTAAAAATGTTGCAAAAAAAACCACCCTAAGCCACCTACAGATATCCATCTCACACACCTACGCACATACACAAACAGAAAAATAATAGCTTCATACTTTAATGCTCTCCCTCCTCTTTTTATCTTCTCCCCTCCTACACTCTTTGAATTTGAATTACATTTTGCATAATCAGAAAAGGAATGTATGGGAATTTGACTTGGCAAAGTTGGTGCCCAGGCATATTGACATTTTATAGGATTTTACACCACATACATAATGCAGGGACAACAGAAGCTCACATTACACAAGTTGCATAAGACTGTGATGTTTTAAAGTGGGTAGCAGTATATTTGGATTTAATCTGCTGAAGTGGATGTTTTGTCCTTTATGCTGTCTCTTTAGGTTTTTCACTTTCATGCCAAATTACAAGTGTTTAATGTTTCTCCCAGAATCTCATTCTTGGCAGCGTGTAAATGGCTGTGAAACACCATTTAGACGTTTGTGTGACAGTGACGATTTAAAGGGGGAATCTAGGACATATCAGACCCTTTAAATGAAGGCTTGTTTTCCCAAAATATTCTTTAGAAAGTAAATGAATAGATGCTTCATGTTCTATAGCTGTTGCGCACTTACATGATATAAATTGACTCAATAGTTTATTTTTTAGCATGTATAAATAAAATGAAACTGAACAAGTTGACCTTTGTTTTCCCAGAATTTTGTTTTTCCTAAATTTGTTGCTTTTTTACTTAACACTGACCTATGAATCATTTAAGCATAAAAAAGGCACCTAACTCAAGGGATGAACCAGTGTTGTGCCTACACATAACAGATAACTTTGCAAGGAACCAATTTTAAATTGTCTTTAGGCACTTTGTTACTTGCAGCCTGTCAGAAAAACACATCATTTGTTCCCATTTCTTTAGTTGAATCCATGAAAAATGCCAAAGATAAAACAGTTTGACAGACATAAAATAATATTTTTGCACCAACGAGGTGATTTTCAACAAGCTATTAGCCAAAAACTTGGCATATCTCAGCATGGTGTACAGTGTGTCCTTCAAAAATTTGATACTGGACAAATGGAGGACAAAAGAAGAAGTGGCAGGCCTAAAAAAAATATCCACAGCAGTTGAACAGTCTCTGAAAGTCATGTCCTTAAGAAATAGTACAAAATCCTAAAACACCTAAGAGATGCATCTGGCACTTCAGCTGATCCATCTACTGTTCACGAAAGCCTCATCAGAAATGATCTCAGTGGAAGGGTGGCTGTCAAGAAGCCATTCTTAAGGAAGGGAAACAGGGAGAAAAGGCTGAGGTATGCCAGATTACACAAGAACTGGACTGAAAATCAGTGGCAACAGGTCTTATGGAGTGATGAATACAAATTTGAAATCTTTGGTTCAAATTGTCATCAGTATGTACAGAGAGAACAGTGAGTGTCTACAGCCATCTGTAAAACACGTTGGAGAAGAATGTCCTTCAAGAAGCCTAGAGAACTATTCCTGAAGACTACATAAAGAAATTATAAGAAAGCTGCCTAACAGAGTTCAGGCTGTGTTGAAAAATAAAGGCGCTCATACCAAATATTGACTTTCAAGCTCGTTAGAATTGTACAAACTCTGTTTTTGCCTTATATACTCTATTTCCATGTATGTTTGCACGTTTCAATAAATCACTGCACCTATTTCCCATTTTCCTAGCAAAATATGAAGAAATGAGCGATAGACTTTTTCACCATACTGTACATATGTATGTTTGTCATGAAACCAACATAGAACCAATAAATACAAAAGACGAAGGAAGAGTTCAGTTCAGCTCAATTTTTCAGCCTCAAAATAATGTATAGAAGCCCAGCAATTCCCCTTTTGAGTGCATGTGTGAAAGTGGGAAGGAAAACAGAGAAAGATGAACACTGAGAAACAACCAACAATAACAATTGCCTGCTACAATTGCAGATCCAAAAGATGAGTGCCAGAGACAGATGGTAAAGGATTCAGAGACAGAGGGGAGAGGGGGGAAACTACCAGGGCAAGAAGACACACAGTTGATCACATGCAGTATTGTCATCTATATGCATGGGGAGTGAAAGAGAAGGGAGGAGCTCAGTGGATGATGGAAGGTCCAGTAGCAGCCTGGGGTCTGTAGCAGCATAACTAAGAGAGGATCACCTGATCCAACCCTAACTATAAGCTTTATCAAAAAGGACATGTTTTTTAATCATGTAGAGAGGTTGTCTGCCTTTGAACACAAACTGGGACCTGATTCCTCATCTGAAGGTTAGACCTCCTGTTGTAATTTTGGAACCGCAAGTAAGAAAAAGGCAGAAAAAAAAACATAATGTATGGCAAATAAAAAAAAACCTATTTCCATATTAGACCACATATTAGAGGAAGAGGATTTGCATGGTAAGGCAATGAAACTGAATTAATGTGGAAATCAACTGATTCTGAGAATTAAAATCACTAAATTTAGAATTAGGACATCTTCCAATGACTGTGCCACCTAGTGGTAAAAAAAGGCACTGTGGCAATGACCCAGGAATACTGAGATGATAGGTATAGGTCCATTACAAAAACATGAGCAAAAGAAAACAAAAAAAAAAAACATACCTGTACAACCCAGGGAGGGCCTCATCCCAAGAGTCATCCAACATTGGTTAAAACAGTATATTTGCGCAGTTTTAAGTAGTGCAGCACAAATAATGTCACCAGCCTTCTGTCATTAAACAACCCTGTAGGCCATTTGTGAAATCTGTTAAAAATATGACCTGTAGCTGTATTTTAAAGTTAAGTAACCTCTATCGGCCATATAAATAACTGCATATAAAATGTACGCTTGTGTCATCAGCTTTTTGCCCCACCAGGCTTACACTCAAGTCTCCTGGCCAAAAGCCAGGTGTTTCATTGTGCCAAAGCCACTCCACCCGCTTCCTAATGCAAATACTTTTCACTCTCTTTTAGACAGTAAGAACAAATGGTCCACTATGACAGTATATCTCAAGAATGTGTTGAACTTTTTTCTTCTTTTCTATTTCCTTCTTGCAGCGATCATTCTGCAGTGCCATGATGGACGAGCTGCGCGTGTCTCTAAAGTGCCAACGCCGTCTCAAACAAAAGCCTCAGCCACCTGTCATCGTTAAGACAGAGGAGGTCATTAACATGCACACATTTAACGACAGGAGACTCCCAGGAAAGGAAACCATGGCATGAACACTGAATATACCTGGACTATACCCTTCAGTAAAAACCACGAGAGGGGAGACAGGGTCAAATTAATGCTGACTTAATTACAGACTGAG
>VUQS01057069.1:9626-29034 GCA_015108495.1 Heterochromis multidens | reverse complement strand
CCAGCCTGGTGCAGGTCTACAATTTTGTTTCTGGTGTCCTTTGACAGCTCTTTGGTCTTGGCCATAGTGGAGTTTGGAGTGTGACTGTTTGAGGTTGTGGACAGGTGTCTTTTATACTGATAACGAGTTCAAACAGGTGCCATCAATACAGGTGACGACTGGAGGACAGAGGAGCCTCTTACAGAAGAAGTTACAGGTCTGTGAGAGCCAGAAATCTTGCTTGTTTGTAGGTGACCAAATACTTATTTTCCACCATAATCTGCAAATAAATTCTTTAAAAATCAGACAATGTGATTTTCTGGATTCTTTTTTTCTCATTTTGTCTCTCATAGTTGAGGTATACCTATGATGAAAATTACAGGCCTCTCTCATCTTTTTAAGTGGGAGAACTTGCACAATTGGTGGCTGACTAAATACTTCTTTGCCCCACTGTATGTGTAATACTTTCCTGTAGTGATGTAGATTATAGATTAACCCTTTCCAGTATGCTGCCTTTGAATTGTCTGGATTGCTGTTTTGTTTTTAGTGTTTGTCCGTCGGTGTCCTGGATATGTTTGGGTTTGAAAACCTCCAGACAAATAGTTTTGAGCAGCTGTGCATCAACTACTCCAACGAGACACTGCAGTATTACATCAACCAGAACATCTTCAGGCTTGAGCAAGTAGGTTTATTTATACACATTTACAGCAAAAAATATGTTAATCTTAACAGCATTTCACACAGTTTTACGTCATAAAGTCAGTTCTCAGTCCTTCAAGGGCCACTTTTTTTTTTCTTTTTTCTTTTTTGTCTCTTCACTTTATTTTCAAATCAAATTAAAAAATCTCAACCAGTCAGACAACATAATTCTATACTTACAAACTGGCTGTTAGTAACGCTTCGTGACAGCAGTGCTTTGAAAAATGATTCACATTGACACCTGACATGATTGCATAATTGTGTTATAATAAATAAAAGGAAGAGTTCGTGTCAGAGGGTATTACTTGGAAAAACATTGACTTCACTGACAACAGTGGCTGCGTTCATCTGATCAGCAAGAAGTCAGTCGGACTTTTCGACCTGCTGGATAAGGAGAGCAGGCAAGTGAACTAGTAGTATTGTAATCTTGTATTTGTTATTAATTTTTGTCTTTATTTAATTTTAAATTTATTGTTTTTAATTCAATTTAAATAAATAGTTGGTTTGCTTGTTTCAATTATTTATTTATTATTACATAAAAATGTTTAGTTAGTTTTACATTTTTATTATGATGTGAAGAGATTTAATAAGTTCAGAATAAATACAGAAAATTTCTCATTAAATCTGAGTACCAAAGTCACCTCAGACTGGCTGTGTTGAAAAATGGGACCTAGTTTAGTTTGATTTGTAAGTACAAAATCTTGTTTCATTTACTTTTTATTTATTTATTTTTAATCAAGCCTAAATTTTATTTTATTTTTTTATTTTCACTAAAATGTTTATCACACCTAGTTCTAGGTTTTAGTTTAGTTTTCATTAATATTTGTTGGTATTTTTGTAAAAGAAAAAACATTTCATATGATTTCACACTTATGGGTGCCCGTAGACTGCTTCTGTATTATCAGACGAGTTAAACTCTGTATCTTTTACATCATTTTATTTGCTACCGAAATATAACTACACAGTCTGTTGCAGTGTTTTCTAAACTCTAATTAAAAAGGAGTTTAATTAAAATTCAGTTTTGATTGTTTTTCAGGGAAATTACAGTTCATAACAGGAATAGATGATCCAGTTAATGGTTCATATTTTCTGTTTTGTCACTCTAAGTAAATGTGCCAAAGCCAACTCTTCTGTTTCTAAATATAATTGTAATGCTTTATTATCTGGTCTTACTTTGGTCAGTCTTATGTTTGTTCCCATATATCATTTTGAATGAATAGTTTTTATATCTTCAGCCTCACTAAAGCCACAGACAAGACCCTGTTGGACAAGATAAAGCAGCAGCATCAGGACAACCCATACTTCATACCATCTCCAGATACAGAGCCCACTTTTGTGATTCAGCACTTTGCTGGAAGAGTTAAATATCACATCAAGGTGGAGTAAAATTCCTCTTTTTTTTTTTTTTTTTTGCTCTTACTCTCCATCACTCACTTTGGTCCTTGACATGTGGCTTTGCAGTAACCTTGTTAGATAAGCAAGTGTGGGAAAAAGTGGAAAATCTATGCAATCAAGTAAATGATTAATTCCCTTCAAAAAGAGAACTTTTCAGCTTTGGACATATGTAAACACTGTGAATACCAACAAACTGCATATTGCAGGGTATTGATCATGATTTTTCTTGTTCATTAGGACTTCAGAAAGAAAAACACAGAGCACATGCGTCCTGATGTCATATCACTTCTACGCAGCAGTGAGCGCTCCTTCATCCATCACTTGGTTGCATCCAGCCCGGAAGCACAGTTCAGATGGGGTGTCCTCCGAGCAGCCATCCGCATCCTCACCGTATTCAAAAACATGGCACGCCGGCGGGAAGAATTAAGTGGGTATTTTAGTTGTGGTTGTTAGTTTTTTTTTTTTTCCTTGATGAATTGTCAGCCTTTATCCATACAGTCTAGTTTCTTTATCCTTTCTAAGCAAAATGTTTCTCATTTTTATTATTATATACAACTAACTTGCTTTACTGTCACCACAGTGGCTACAAGGAGAAGCTCGCGTAAGTCCCTCAAAGAAATACAACAGCGGCGCAGTACTCTGTCTCGGCTGTCCAGGTAAATATAATACACGGGTGTGTGAATGGCACATTTTTAGTCATTTATAATAATTCTGCAGAATGAATCTGACATCGATGAGACACATCCCTGATGGTTCTGGATGATGAAGCTGATCTAGAGTGCTAAAAGTTTTGCACGGTCATGCAACTTAAAAAAAATAAGAACTTGTTCTGTGCTGATAAAGTTATAGAGGTTCTATTATTCTTGCAGTACCAGTACGAGTCTGGATTTCTCCTTTGATAACTCTGATGAACGACCTCTTGATGTGTTTGAGGACATTTTTGCCAATTATGAGCAGAAAAAGTAAGCAGGCTTTTGGTTAAACAGTCTGAATTGTTCTATTATATGTAACTTTTTTTTTTATAAAGCCTCATTTTGTCTGCGTTTTCTGCAGGAAAAGTAGAAGCGGTCGACAGAAGCAGCTCATTCCAAAGGTAAAGCGTTATTAAAGGGTGCAATTATGAAGCCTATTTGAGTTCATATATACTTTATCAAAAATCTGTCACTTTGTTTTAAGAGTCAGGAAGCTCACAGTCATATTTATGTCTTATCAAACAGAACCTTGTTGATTTGCGTTCTCTCCAACATATTGTTGGTCTCACCGCGCATGATCAAACCAGCAAATCCATCTTCCCCCCTCACCAGGAAACAAAACCCCCTACAGCCAGCACTCAGTTTCAGGTTTGTCTTCTGTGTAACTTTTCTAAAGATTGTAATTTATTTCTTAACACACAACTATATCCCTGGTATGGGAACATTAAATTTTTATGTCATTCTCAGCTCTGATTTCCACCATGTTACTGAGTGACATCCTATTAGTGAGAATCAGAAAGACTTCAAAACTTCTGTTTTCTATTTAAGATGAAATATTTTAATGACTGAAAATTTGATTTGCTCACTGCTTGTATGTTTTTTGCAGACATCACTCAGAAATCTGATGGACAGCATTGGAAAAGCCGAGCCTTTCTTCATTTTCTGTGTTCGCTCCAACGCTGAAAAGGTTGTTTGTGAACATGTAGCATCATCGTGATTAATTTTATATGTTTGACTAAATAAGATACTTAATCTTTTTTTTTTTTAATTTCAACAGAAGGAGCTGTGCTTTGATGATGAACTTGTCCGAAAACAAATCAGATATATAGGCTTGCTGCAGATGGTTCATATCCAGAAGTCTGGCTACAGTGCCAAATACACATTCGAGGTAGGCACTCATTTTACAGTGATATATACAGTGAACTGTATATAGATATTTCTCCTTAAGAATATGCAGTGAAGGGAAAACTAATTTATTTCTTTTTTCTTTCTGATGCTGTTCTTCTCTTGATGACAGGAATTTGTTGAGAAGTTCAGGATTTTGTTTCCAGAAGGAACTGCTGCAACTCCAGAGCACATTACTGCACTGTTTGAGTGGATGGATTTAGACAAGAACACCTACCAAATAGGAAAAACCAAGGTTAATCACCAAATCACTCTTTAAACCAATCAGTGCCCATATTAAGTAGCCTCTGGTCTCCCATGGGAGAATATTGCCATTAAACAGAGAATATTGCAGATTTCTGTCATGTGTAAAGTAATAAACACACATAAATGTCAGAGAAGCAGGGTGTGTATGCTAAAATCTCAAGAAGAATTCACTGTACAAATATACCTTAATGTATTATTTGTATGCCATCTTCTTATCTACTCAGGTTTTCCTCAAGGAAAAGGAACGCCAACTGCTTCAAGACACTCTCAACAAAGAAGTGATGCGCCGCATTATCACCCTGCAGCGCTGGTTCCGCACCTGCCTCATAAGGTTCCACTTTCTGCACAAAAGAGACGCTACAATGATCATACAGGTGCAGCTTACTTCTTTATGCTCACTGCTAAACAAAAAAAAAACTCCTCCCAACACAGGTTCCCTAATATATAGATTATTTAATATCAACAATCCACTCTTAGGATTGAGTTATTCACTATGTAAATATGCAGCAAGGCGGTGCGCTAGTCGTTTACACACCCTTTCAGAATGGAGCTAAATAAAGCAACAAAGGGTGAGTTCTCTCATGCATCGGAGTCTTTTCTCATATCCATCTGCCTTTAAATTTGGAGGTTGAGCCGGTAAGAGATATTCAATCACTTAGGCTTCCATCTTTATTTCCCCACCAAAAACAAAAAAAATTTCCCCAAAGTCAAAAACAAATACAGAATAAAGCTAAAAGAGGATTTCTGTTCTTACAGAGGAGATGGCGTCAGTTTTCTCAGAACCAAAATCGAACTGCTACATTGATGCAGACAGCATGGAGTACTTCTCTGAAGGCGTCCAAACACACTTCAGAGAAGCAGGATGACGACGAGTCCAAAGAAAGGCTTGGACAGGACAGGTACTGATATCACTGAAGTGCATTACAGGAGCAGCAGCTTTTCTAGTTATTATTCAGTTATGTTATTACTCGGATCTTGTGCATTGCACTGAATGATTTCTTTGAATTGTTGTTGTGTTCCACGCTCTTAATGGCACTCTCAGTGCATTAGGCTCATGTATCTGGCACTGAGTGTTGCATTCATGCAGGCAAGCAGTAGATGATAAGAGAATATATGTGTTTTAAAACATATGAGTTTATGTGATACTCACAAACACATGGCCTAGATAATCCAGTTCATCTATTTTTAAAGGCATACCTTTATCAGGGTATGTACACTGAAAAGTACCAGAACATTTTACAGTCAAAAAATATACTTGTCAGTGCTCTCTGGTGGCCAAATAATAGTAGGACACCATACGATATGTACTAATCTGCTGTATCTGTGATAGTTTTACAGCAGCAAAATGGTCTCTGGTTTCGTACAGTTATTTCAATTAAAACTTTTTTTTATTTATTTTTTTTATTCTTGCTCAACTTACTGCTGGTGAATTTCAGGTAAAACGAGAATTCAAACAGATAAAAACTATTAGGATTCATATTCATATCTGTTTTTAATGTTTTTTTTTTACATAACAGCCTGGTAAAAAGAGAGTTGAAGAGGCAGGAAAAACTGGAGCTCAGCCCCAACAGGATGCAGCAGCCTGACCCAGTCAACAGTTATGCTGTACAGAGGGACAGAAGCAAAGAGAAACGTGAAGGCAGATCCCCACCAGCCCTCAACAGACCCTTCTCCCTCCCTGTAGATCTAAGTGCCACTGGTGATAACTCCAACAGCTACACTAAGGGCAGCTCACTTCAGCGCTACAAAGATACGGGGGGATTCAAGGAGAAGGCCGAGAGGTGGAAGGACAAACACAGTGAAGACGAGTCAAGTCCTGAAATACGCCGGCGAAGAGATAATAGGAGAAATGAGTTTCAGTAAGTTTTTCAAATTCTAGAATCTGTGGCCATTGTAAAATCATACAAATATTTCTGCTGATATGGCATCAGAATGATGATTTAAATATACTGTTAGGTCCAAACGTATTTGGACAATGACATTTTGCAGTTTTGCTTCTATACACCACCACAGTGGATTTGAAATCAAACAATCAAGATGTGATTGAAGTGCAGACTCTGAGCTTTAGTTCAAGGGCTTTAAAAAAAAAAAACAATGCATTAACTGTTTTTATATACAGAGGCTCAAAAGTAAACATTTCATAGGCAGGTGAAGCCTGTTTCCTCATTACTCAGTGACAGATTAAGCAGATAAAAGTTCTAGAGTTGATTCCAAGTGTTGAACTGGTATTTTGTAGCTTTTCACTGGAACCTTTATTGTGAGGTCCAACAAGATGATGCAGGTGAAGGAGGCCATCATTAGGCTGAAAAACTCAAAGAAACCTGCCAAGATATATCAGAAACTTTAGGAGTGACCAAATCAACAATCTGATACATTCTTAAAGAGAGGGAATGCACTGGCCAGCTCAGCAACACCAAAAAGGCCTGAAAAATACACAGAAGACAACTAAAATAGGAGACACCAAATTCTTTCCTTGGCTAAGAAAAACCCCTCCCAGCATCTAGCCAAGTCAGAAACATTCTTGAGCAGGTAGGCGTATTATTGTCAAGGTCTACAATCAAGAGACGCCTTCCTGATTGTAAATAAGGTGAAGATAAGATGAGACGTTAGTTGGGAAATGTCTGTGTTACAGCAGCCAAAATATGAAAAACAACGTATCTCAGTAAAATGAACACATCACAGAACAAAATATCTTGGAAAGTTAAGTTATACAAAAGAACAAGCTCAGTTAAACAGTGAAGAGCTCAATAAGTTCAGTTCAATTTATTTCAATTTTATTTATATAGCGCCAAATCACAACATAAGTCGCCTCAAAGCGCTTTATATTGTAAGATAAAGACCCTACAATAATACAGAAAAACCCCAACAATCAGACAACCCCCTATGAGCAAGCACTTGGTGACAGTGGGAAGGAAAAACTCCCTTTTAACAGGAAGAAACCTCTGGCAGAACCAGGCTCAGGGAGCTTCAGCCATCTGCCGCGACCGGTTGGGGGTGAGGGGAGGGAGACAGGACAGAAGACAGACTGTGGAGGAGAGCCAGAGATTAATCAAGTCAAAATCTAAATATGATACAGTAGGAGATTAAATCTAAAATGAATGCAGGTAGTGTGGTATGACATGGTAGAGATTTTCTGTATCTGTGTTTGTGGCAGCAGAGCTCAGACAGATGTTAGAGAAAGTGATTAGCTGCATGTCCACTATGTGGTTCAGAGGGTGGTCATTATCCACAGCCACAGTCATGTGGATGACCTCCAAGCAGTGTGTTGATTCACACTGGATCCAAACACCAAAAGCAATGACAAAGTCCCTTAGCGAGTAATATGGACGCATTTCTGCAGTTAGCAGTTCAGTATTCAGACCAGTAACGTGTCCGGGATTACACAACCAAGATCCCTGTCTGCCTGAAAAGTCCTGAAGCCGTGTATGGTCACACTGGTCCAGGAAGTGCGAGTGTGTCAGCGTCTCACTGCAACTCTTCATGAAGCACATCAAAATACACTCACTGTGTTTCCTTGGGTGTTAATCAGCTCACTGAGCTGGTCCATCTTATTGTCTAAACAATTCTCATTCTCCATGATCGCTGGAACAGCTCCAGATCTGAAACCCTGTTGTTTCCTCTGTAGCTTCTCCAGGATTACAGACTTTAATCCGGGCAGTAGAACTGCCACTGGCGATCAGCTGGTGAAAATTCTCTGTTAAGAGTTCAATGTGAAGAAAAGCCACTAGTAGGCTTTTAAATCTTGACTTTGAAAGACTTGGAAAAAAGAAACCAGTGAGAGAGAAAAATCAACTTTAGAAAGGTGAAAGTCAGTAAAATGAATTAAAAAATTTTAAAAAGCAACAACAGGAGGTGCTGCAATACGTTGCCACTGCATGGTGCCAGAAAAATAAAAAATCTGATAAAAATGCAGAGGGGTCACACTCAAGCAAAGATTAGACTTTGCCAGAAAACATCTAAAAAAAAAAAAAAAAAAAGTTTCCACAGTTCTGGGAAAAAAAGATGAAACCAACTAAAATTATGTCAGTTTGTCCAATTACTTTGGAGCCTCTGAAAATGGGGGACTGTGTGTAAACATGGCGGTAATTCCTAAACATTGAATGCAATACTTTTGTTACAACTGTTGCTGAAAGTCTGCACTTCAATCAGATTCTGATCATTTGATTTTAAAGCCACTGTGGTGGTGTACAGAGGCAAAACTACAAAAATTGTGTCATTGTCCAAATACTTATGGGCCTAAGAAACATGCTTTCTGTTTCAGCAACTTGAATGTTTCTATATGTCTATATGGCAAAACCTCTTAAAGTATAGATTTTGATGCGGTTAATAATGATTTGCAAAGTGTTTTATATTTAGTCAATCAGTTTTTGCCCTTATTTTCGTCTTCAAACAGCACCAAAAAGTCCATGTCTGCAGATGAACTGTCCAGCATCAGCTCATCAGGCTCTGACACCTCACCTTCAACCAATGAGGTAACATTAGTTCTTGCGTTACTGCATGATCTAGAGTAACTTTTATTATGTTAATTATTTTAGTGCTCTTATTGAGTCATTGCTGATGTCATTGCTGCATAGTGTTAGTGTTGTACCTTTGTGTACTGTGAGCAAACACATGAAAAGAGGCTTCTTACACATCAGTCAAAGGAGGTTTCCCAGACCATGCCTCATCACTTTTCCTGGCCCAATTAGGTCAGGGTCCTTGTTCGCAAGCGCAACAAACACAAGCGGCGCTTAGCCTACGCCCGCAGCGGTTTGATGTGTAACTTTGCGGGCTCCAAGGAGAGCGAGTACTGGAGCTTTCCGCTGCCTCCCATGAGTCCCATGAGTCCCAATGTGGCTAGTCTGAAGAGCTCGGCCAGTAGCATGGATGTCCGGGACCTCAAATCCCAGGTCAAGGTACTGACCATAGGGATGTTTTTGCCGACCAGATCTCTTCTCTGCATGCAAACCTTGCATGTGTATGCACCAAATGGACTGGTTGGATAGCTTGGGACTTCTGATTTCTGCTATGCAGGCCAGGACTATGAAAAATGAGCTGTTGCTTTCAAGCAAAAGGGAAATATTAAAGCCCATTTCAAAAGCTCATTTCTGATCTTTTTTGTCTTTTCAGTTAAAATGAGCAGATGGTCAGCAAGGACAGACTCAGAATACGAGAAGAATATTATTAGCTGCTCTGTCAGTGTGTTTGGTCGCCTGAAAATTAAGATTTTTTTTGTCACTTGCTGCCTTATTTACAGTCATTATGATTATGAAACAAAAACTAACATACAGTATTTCATAAAAAGGCCTTTATTAAATCTGTATAGTCTTGATTTATTAACTCTTAATGTCTTTTTAACTGTGGACTACAACTTGTATTAATCTTTAACTGTAAGGAATTGTACATACAAAACAGTTGTTAACAAGTGTTCCCCTTGTCCCTAATAATGCATGGATGCAAATAAGACTGGTTGATTACTCTGTACAGAGCCAACCTGGTCTATTGATGACTGTTTAACGTGCAAAATGCAGTTTAAAGTCTGCAAATTTGCCAGTCAAACTAACCTGTATCTGCTCAAATAATTCACAGAAAAAGACAAGTTAATTAAAGCAAAAGAAGTCAAAGTTTAGGTGGTGGCAGGAGACTGTGCAAATAAAGTGTGCATGATGACTGAATATGGTGATGGACTGTCACTGTTGTGCTGCCATTATATCACGTTCTTTGGGTGTGGTTTGGTGGAGGCTCTTGTAAGTTAATACGGGAATCCTTTCAAGATGAGAGTGGTGCTGGCGCTTCAGGGGAACGTGGTGGGGAAAGAGGACTGACTGTCATTTTGGATCAGAACAACATGTTTATTTTTTGTTCTTTGCTTCTTTACAAGATTTGTACTCTAGCTTGTAAAATGCTTGTTTCAGATACCATCAGAACCTGATGGTTCGACGTTCAGCCTTCCAGTTATTACCACCAATGAGGACATAGGACAACAAGGCACCACTACCCCTGAAAGGTGAAACCCTTTGCTTAGTTAATTCATAAGGGAATCGTTTAGGAATTCAAAAACCCAACATTAATGTTCTGAGATCATTTGATATTCTTGGTATTCTGCTGCATGGAATTTACACAGGTTGTCTTTTTTTGCAGGATGTGGTCTCTCAGTAGATTCCTGAGGAAAATGGCACCCAGAATTTCCCCCAGCAATGAATTTCCACCAGATAAAACAGGTAACCACAAGCCTGAAAATGCAATGATTCATTGTATTTGAACAGTGCTGACGCTTTAGTGATAAACATAGAATAAACTTTAAATGGGCTGCAGTAGATATTTAATGTGGGGACACCGTTACGGCAGATTTTCAGTTGTGCAAGTCATTGTTTTGTGAGAAAATGGAGAAGAAAGGGAAAGGTATATAGAACTGTTTGTTGTGTGTAAAAGTTGTTTTCCTTAATATGATGGTTCACCTCCTGTATTATCATACCACTGGTTAACACACTTATTTTCTTTAGTGCTGTCTGGATAGTGTAAAAGCTTCTTTTAGTGTGTGAAAAGGCCCGACTAGATCACATTGCGTTCTTTAAAAGAAGAGCATTTCATTAAAAGTTAAATGAACTTTCATTTAAGTTAAATCTTGTTATCATGCCATATGATTGATAATGCTATCTGTCCCTCTGCTGCCTACAGTCACCTTGCCCAGGTACACTCCACATCCTTACCACATGACAAATCAAAACAATGGGAGAGTCAATCGTAACCCCACCATTCGAATCAGCCGGGCCACACGGGCATTGCAGTGGGACGCCTCTCTGGACCGAGAGATCACCAACCCCAAGGAGCTACGAAACCTGGATGAGTTCCTCGGCAATCAGGTGAGATCACAACTTAAGAGGGAGAAGGAGACACGCAGCAGATTTCTAACTCAAGTTTAAACACACATAAATCTCTCTTGTTTATACCATAAATGTGCTATTTTGTGAAATTTTCAGGTAAATGGTCATTGTAAGCTGTTCTATAGAAAAGAGCACAGACAGACAACATGAAATGGGCCATATAGCCCAGTTATTGTACACAGCCTTAAAACCATATTTAGTTAACTGCAGTAAACTAAAGTGCAAGTTATTTTTAAAAATGCTTTTCTTTAGCAGTAAATATTATGCATATTTATCACATTATCTCCTGTATTCAGCTTCAATACCAGGTATCCAGTTTTAGAGAAACTTACACAAAACTCCTTGTTCATACTTTTCTCACCTTTGTCATCAGGTGAATGAGCTGCAAACTAGAAAGGACCTGTCGCCAACCGAGAACATTTTCCTTACAGCCACGATGCAGTTCAGAGAGACTATCAAAAGCATGTACTCTGTCCAGGTCAGTCAATGTTTTTTTTCTTGTTGCTTCATATGGCAGTGGAATATATAGAGCAGGTTTTTCATGTTTTCCTTGTAAATAACTAAATATATGGTTCAAAAAAATTAAAGGAACACTTTTTAATCAGAGTACAGCATCAAGTCAGTTAAACTTCTGGGATATTAATCTGGTCAGTTAAGTAGTATTTGGTTAGGGTCAGTTTCACTACTGGTAGCATGAGATGATACCTGGACCCTACATAGGTTGCACAGGTAGTCCAACTCCTCCAGGATGGCACATCAGTACGTGCCATTGCCAGAAGATTTGCTGCATTCCCAGCACAGTCTCAAGAGCATGGAGGAGATTCCAGGAGACAGACAGCTACTCTAGGAGAGCTGGACAGGGCCATAGAAGGAGCTTAACCCATCAGCAGGACCGGTATCTGCTTCTTTGTGCAAGGAGGAACTAAACTCTGACTAAACAATCAGAAACAGACTTCATGAGGATGGCCTGAAGGCCCGACATCCTCTAGTGGACCCTGTGCTCACTGCCCGGCACCGTGGCGCCCAGTTGGCAATTGCCATAGAATACCAGAATTGGCAGGTCCACCACTGGTGCCCTGTCCTTTTCACAGATGACAGCAGGTTTACCCTGAGCACATGTGACAGATATGAAAGGGTCTGGAGAAGCCGTGGAGAATGTTATGCTGGCTGTAGTATTGTTGAGCATGACTGGTTTGGTGGTGGGTCAGTGATGGTCTGGGGAGGCATATCCATGGAGGGACACACAGACCTCTACAGGCTAGGCAATGGCACCCTGACTGCCATTAGGTATCAGGATGAAATCCTTGGACCCATTGTCAGACCCTATGCTGGTGCAGTGGGTCCTGGGTTCCTCCTGGTGCACGACAATGAACAGCCTCATGTGGCGAGAGTATGCAGGCAGTTCCTGGAGGATGAAAGAATTGATACCACTAACTGGCCCCCACGCTCACCTGCCCTAAATCCAATAGAAAACCTCTGGGACATTATGTTTCAGTCCATCCAACACTACCAGTTTGCGCCTCAGACTGTCCAGGAGCTCAATGATGCCCTGGTCCAGATCTGGGAGGAGATCCCCCAGGACACCATCCATCGTCTCATTAGGAGCCCCAACGTTGTCAAACATGCATACAAGCACGTAGGGGCCAAACAAACTACTGAGTACCATTTTGAGTTGCTGCAATGAAATTTCAGCAAAATGTACTAGCCTGCTGCATAATTTTTTCACTTTGGTTTTCAGGGTGTTGTTGAATTCAGCCTCTGTAGGTTGATTATTTTCTTTCCCATCAAACGATGTGGCATCCTTTCATTCCTAACACATTATCCAGTCCATATCAGTATAGATATCCAGCATGATTTTGATGATGATTAGCAGTGTATTATATTGAAAGTAATTGATAAAATCTCATCACTAAAAGTGTCAAAATTAAAAGGGCTTGAAAATGAAAATATTGGATAACTGCACTTTTCTTTGGCACCAACAGAAGCCCCAGATTGGCTACAAAGATCTGATGAAGGGCTTCCATAACAAGGTGAACACGCTAGCAGGACTCTCAGAGAAGGCAGAAGTCCCCCTGGTGGTAAACCTCTTCCAGTCTGTGCTGGATGGCTTCATTAGGGCCGAAAAGAAACGAGTAGAGTCTGAACCGGTGAAGGTAAATATTATTCCATTCAGTCCATCCTCAGTTGCTCAAACACTTTAAGAGTGCAGCTCATATATGTCTCACTTCTGGGTTCTAGACGACGAAGAAGAGGAAAAAAGATCAATTTGTAAGTGAAATATCCTTATTAAATTTAGTCATTATGAATCTAGCTAAATCTCATGATGAATCTTGCATTATTTCTTGTGTCTACAGCTTGACAGTCCTCTGGATCATCTGTTCAGCACATACCAGGTGAACATTATGCAGTCGTGTGACTTGTGTGGCTCCTACATCTGGGGAATGGAGAAAGCCTACATGTGCAGTGGTGAGTAAAGAAAAATAAGCTGCCAGATCACAAATTGTAGCAGCATTTTAAGAAATACTGTTTGATTTCACTGTGTTTTCCTTCTGTTTTTATTTTAGCTTGTAAGTTAATATGTCACAAAAAATGCCTGAGTAAAATCATCACTTATTGCTCAACACGGTGTGCCAGGCAGGTAGGTATTTTTAAATCAAGTACAGAAGTATGAATGAATAAGTCGAATAACATTCACTTTTATTTCTCAAGACTCGTGTTTACTCTTCTTATCTTTTGATAGGATCACAGTTTACCAGGCTCCCTTCACTTCGGTGTGCAGGTGTGCATCCTTACTAGTAAAGCCAACCCCGTGCCCAAAGTGGTGGAGATGTTGCTGATGCATGTGGAGCTAAATGGCCTCTACACTGAAGGGATTTACCGCAAGTCGGGCTCAGCCTGCCGAGCAAAGGAGCTTCACCAGATTCTACGGAAGGGTAAGAAATTCTTTGCACCTGAGCTGAAAGTTGAAATGCACAAAATTTCCGAAATCCATCAAATCCAGTTAACAATTTTCTACATGACTGTTTAGAGCTGCAAGTAATGTGATGGACATTTGATGCATGACCGATATGAAGCAAAGAAAGCCACAGTCAATGAAAGAAGCACCTTAAAACATAAAGTTAGAAATAATTGTGTTCTTCACCAGGGAGACCCTTTTGTCTTTATTTTGTTAAGCTTAGTGATTCAAGTTAAAATTAAGGAAAATAAAAATTAATGACAATAAGTTGATAACTTGCCTAATATATGTATAAAACTGTTTTATAAAAGTATAAACTCTATACTTATAGTAAAAGTAAGCAAATCCCCAGAACCTAAAGGCACAAAACAATTTAAAATAACCTAATTTTGAATGTCTGTTTTTTTTATCTGTGTTATCTGTCTTTTGCCTTCAGATCCTGAGGCAGCATGTTTGGATAACTTCCCTATCCACACCATCACAGGCCTCATTAAACGCTGGCTCAGAGAGCTCCCTGACCCCCTCATGACCTTTTCCCTCTATCATGACTTTTTGCATGCTGTGGGTAAGGAAATATTTATGGTGTTTTAAACTTTTAGCACTTTTTTTGTATTTGCATAGGTGCATTGATTGATTGCATTTTTTTTTTTGGCTACACATCCATGACATGAATCTCCACCACAACCCAAAGGTGCTCTGTTGGATTGAGATCTGGTGACTGTGGAAGCCATTTTAGTACAGTGAACTCATTGTCATATTCAAGAAACTAGTTTGAGCTGATTTGAGCTCTGTGACATGGCACATTACCCTGCTGGAAACAGCAATCAGAAGATGGGTACAGTGTGGTCATAAAGGGATGGGCATGGTCAGCAACAATACTCAGGTTGGCTGTGACTTTTAAACAATGCTCAGTTGGTACTAAGGGACCCAAAGTGTGCCACCACACCATTACACCACCAGCAGTCTGAACCAGATACAAGGCAGGATGAATCCATGCTTTTATGTTGTTTACGCCAAATTCTGACCCTACCATCCAAATATCACAGCAGAAATCGAGACTTGTGAGATATGGCAGCGATTCTCCAGTTTTGTTGAATTGCAGCCTCAGTTTCCTGTTCCTGTTTTCCTGTTCTTAGCTGACAGGAGTGGCACCTGGTGTGGTCTACTGCTGCTGTAGCTCATCTGCTTCAAGGTTCAACATGTTTTGCATTCAGAGATGCTCTGCTGCATACCTTGGTTCTAACAAGTGGTTATTTGAGTTCCTGTTCCCTTCCTGCAAATGTGATTGGCTAATTAGGTATTTATGTTAAACAGTTACACAGGTATACCTAATAATGTGGTTGGTGAGTGTATATGTGTCTGTTAATGCCTAGGAAGAAACATAGTAGCTATTATTCTACATAGTATTGACAGACTCTATGAACATGTCAACAGTACTTAAATCAATCAGCCTCTAAATTGGTGAGTTTAAAATTATTAAAATGTAGCTAAAAGTTAGTGTAGATATTTAAAATCTCTCCTGTTTGTTCATCCCCAGAATTACCAGAGAAAGATGAGCGCATAAAGGCTGTATACCAAAAGATTGATGAACTTCCTCCTGCTAATTACAGCACATTAGAGCGGCTTATCTTTCACCTTGTCAGGTAGGCAGAGTCTGTTTTTCGTTAGTCATGTAATAAAAGCCCCATGAGATTTTGACCTGTTTGTTTCTCTCAGAGTTGCAAAGGAAGAAGAGCACAATAAGATGTCAGCAGGTGCGCTTGCTATTGTGTTTGCCCCCTGCATCCTGCGTTCACCTGATTCTGATGACCCCCTCCTCAGTATGAAGGACGTGTCTAAGACTACACTGTGAGTGATCATATTATGCACTACTGTAACTCTACGCAGTCTTTATTAGGCACTGTATGTATTTCTTAAAAGAAAAAAATAACTCACTGTGTTGTGCGCAGCTGTGTGGAGATCCTGATCACTGAGCAGTTCAGGCGCTACAAAGAAAAGATGCAAAATATCCAGGAGCTTGAACACGCAGAGGCTATTGCTGTCAATCGGCTCAGACTCAGGAGACAAGCCACGGTGAGAGGACACTACAAAGAAGGGCAGAATAAATCCTAACACCTGGGTCAAGCAGCATCTGTTTTAACACCGTCAGTCTGGCTGAAGCTTTGCAACGATGCATTATGCATTAAGACAGACCTTGCTAAAGGGCAAAAGTAAACTAACTCCCTGAAAAACACATTCAATCCATCCTATCTGTTTGTTTAGCTCTTAGTATCATCCTTCCTCATATTCAGACCGTTCCACACATTTACATTTGTGATATGAAGACTTCAAGCTATAGTGTGGTGTTGTCACACACCACATCACATCTTGTCTGTTCTTGAGGTCTAAGAACCCCTTCTCATAAAACATTTACAATTTTAAGTTACAAATTTAAACTATTGGCTGCATCATATTGAATAACATCACCTGCGTGTGTGTGTGTGTGTGTGTGCATCCTCCTGAACAAGACAAACAAAATGGTGCCTGCTAATTATAAAACTAACTTACTAGCCCCCTAGCAGTCTCAACCCCACAATATACTTCTAAACAAACATAAGCTCTTAACCTTTTCTTGCTTCTGAATTACTAGAGAGATAAGCCATAGAGCTCACACAAATGCTGCTCTGGTCTCTGTGCAGGTTGTAGAAAAGCTCTCCAGGCTGGAGGTTTCAGAGGCAATGCAACCTGATGAAACAGAGAAGACCCTCCTTGAAAGGATCAAGTCCATCAAGCAAGAAAAGTGAGCTGAAAATGTTTAATTGTAGTTATACTCTGTCTTCCTTTTAATTCACTTGTTTGAATGTTAATATATTTTTGTGTGTGTGTGTGTGCTATTTACAGGGTGGACTTGGCCTGCAGGTTGCCTGAGCTGGAGCAGGAGCAATCTGACAATGACAACCTGGACTCATCATCATCGATGAGCACTGAGAGCCTGGACCGTGTGGGGACCCTGGACTCGGAAGGTCAGTAAAGAGGTATGGTACTTTAGCCTTCCTCTGGGTTTAAAAATACTTCTCACAAATAAACTTAAGGTATATGTATTTGTGTTGTATGAAAATCATTTGCAGTCAGTCACTGCTTGAAGTCTAGAATCCATGGACCTCACCAAATGCTCTGTTTCCTCCCTTGAGATGCTCTGCCAGGCTTTTATTGTAGCCACCTTCAGTTGCTGCTTGTTTGTGGGTCTCTGCCTTCGATTTTGTATTTCATAACTGAAAACCATCCTCTGTTGGGTTGAGATCAGGTGACTGACTTGGCCATTGAAGAATATCCCATTTCTTTGTCTTATGCTTTCGGTTATTACCTGTTTGCACTGTGAAGTGTCGTCCGATTGGTTTTCCAGCATTTGGCTGAATCTAAGCAGAGAGTATAGCCCTGTATACTTCAGTTCATCCTGCTGCTTCTCTCAGCAGTCGCATCATCAATAAACACTAGTGACCCGGTTCCACTGGCAGCCATACATGCTTATGCCATAGCATTACCTCCACCATGTTTTTCAGATGATGTAGTGTGCTTCAGATCATGAGCCGTTTCTCTCCTTCCCTATACTTTTCTCTTCCCATCATTCTGGTACAAGTTATTCTGGTTTTCATCTGTATAAAGATTTTTTTTCAGAACTGTTCAGGCTCTTTTAGATGTTTTCTGGCAAAGTCTAATCTGGCCTTCTTGTTCTTGAGTGTAACCAGTGGTTTGCACTTGTTGTAAACGCTCTGTATTTCCATTCCTGAAGGCGTCTCTTGATTATAGACTTTGACAATGATTCACCTACCTCCTCAAGAGTGTTCTTGACTTTGTTAGATGTTGTGAAGTTGTTTTTCTTAACCATGGAAATAACTATCATCATCCACTTTAGTTGTCTTCTGTGGTCTTTCAGGCCTTTTGGTGTTGCTGAGCTGCTCAGTGCATTCATTCTTTTTAAGAATGAACCAGATTGTTGATTCGACCACATTGAAGTTTTTGCTCTCTGATAGGTTTATTTTGTTTGTTTGTTTTGTCAGTCTAATGATGGTCTCCCTCACTTGCACTGACATCTCTTTGGGTCTCATATTTAAAATTACAGTACAAAGCTATAAAATAAAAATTAAACATTTTGAATCAACTTCAGATATTATGTCTGCTTCATTTGTCATGAAATAACAAGGGAGCAGGCCTCAAGTGGCCATGAAACTGCTTGTCAGTCAGTTATGCAATTGTTTTTAAACCTCTGAAAATAAAAAATAAAATAAAAATGGCTGTAATTCCTAAATGTTGATGCAATATTTTTGTAAAACTACAAAAATTATGTCTTTGTCCAACAAATTATGACCCTAACCATAGCTTCTTTTATGTACTACAAATGTCATACCAAATATGTTTATTAATATTATGTTTATTTTCTCAGGAAAAGCAATCATGCATGTGAAAACCCAGAAACCCGACTGCCCTCCTAAACCTACTGACCTGGTGCAGAGAGTGAAACATCGGATAGCTCAAAGCAATAATGAACAGAGAGAGTTCACATCAGGAGAAAAGGCAGATGTTATCCAGCCCATGTGCTTCCTGCCCAGCCAAGACACTCCCTCCCCAGCGAGCAAGCCCCAGGTCGCCCAAAAGACCTTTAATGGGAGCTTTGACGACCTGGACATCCCTTACATTGATGACGATGAAGATTTAAATTGAGAATAATACCACAGGTTCTAATAATTTGAATATATCCAACTGTGTGTTAATGGAAACAAAAAAAAAAATGTGCACTTTGTTTTATAGATGTTTTGATTTGTCAGTGCTGCTATGGAAACTAAGTGCTTTGAAAACTGATATGTATTTAATGGGAGATAATGGTGACTGTTCCTTCAGGGGTTTTTTGTTAGGACAGATCTGGACTACTACTCATCTTTGTGTCAGTATACTGTATGTGATTTTTAAACCTATTTCAGAATTGTAAAGCTCACATTTTGATAAAAGGCAGATATTTTTGACCTGCTCTTTGTGACGAGCTCTGTTGAGAAAAACAGAACAACATGATGAGGAGCACTCGAGTATATAAGAGTCTCTTTTACTAATTTACTCTGAGCTCAATCACTGTGTTACTAATGGGAGCCTTGTGTATTGCTGGGGAATAAATAGCTTGTACTTGTACCAGAAAACTCCTGACCTTGTACATAAAGTGATTCTCTCTTGTGCAGACTTCAGCACTGCCTTTTGGGTTCTCTGACTCACAAAAACAACTATTTAGTTGTCTTTTTATGTATATATTTTAAGGCTGCATTACTATGACTGATTTAGTTTACCTGACTGACTTTGTTTGCTATTCACCAAGTCAACATCTGTTTATAGATACATTTTTTTTTTTTTTTTTTTTTTTTCAAGAAGGG
>VUQS01057068.1:2210-17621 GCA_015108495.1 Heterochromis multidens | reverse complement strand
ATTTGGTGTGACCACCCTTTGCCTTCAAAACAGCATCAATTCTTCTAGGTACACTTGCACACAATTTTTGAAGGAAGTCGGCTGGTAGGTTCTTCCAAACATCTTGGAGAACTAACCACAGATCTTCTGTGGATGTAGGCTTCCTCACATCCTTCTGTCTCCTCATGTAATCCCAGACACACTCGATGATGTTGAGATCAGGGCTCTGTGGGGGCCATACCATCACTTCCAGGACTTCTTGTTCTTAATGACTTTGGCTGTCTGTTTGGGGTCGTTGTCCTGCATTTTGTGAATTGATAGAAATAACCAATCATTATTTATATTTCTGAAAGCATTCTTTGTTTACAGCATTTTTTCACACCTGCCTAAAACCTTTGCACAGTACTGTGTGTGTGTGTGTGTGTGTGTGTGTGTGTGTGTGGTTGTTGTGTATATGTATGTAGCTCCCCGAAGAAGTACACTATCACCACTTCTGTGCTGGTGAGTAAACTTGTTTGGAAACCACAGCCAGCCTCGCTAACAGGCTGAGCACATCCTGTGACCTCCCGACAGTCTGTCTGTTCAAGATGGCCGCTTGAGTGGAGAATTTACACCTCTCCAGTAAAACTAATCTTCAGCTAGCTGCCCGAACAACTTTTACCGTGGAATGACCCGAAGATACGAGCAACGTTTTCTTCTGCTTTACATCTAAAAGGAAGCATAATTGTTGAGGTTGGAGTCATGGAATAAAACAGTGCTGGTAAGAAACAGTTTGGTAGCCACATTAGCCAGCTAGCGCGTTCAGTAACAACTAACAGGCTAATTTTAGCAACACCTGCCGTAATCGCGCTAATTTCAGTAGACGTACAACAGGCAGTCCAAAGGTGGCTCAGGTTTAAACGGCCACAGTTAGTTCTACAAATCAGACTCGGGCTTACTGCTAAGTGGGTTTGTTAGTGTGAAATGTAGCTGCTAATGTTGCCTGCTAACGTTTCATATTTGATGGGTTTGCTAGTTTTGTATAGCTTACTCGCTCTTCTTCGCTCTTCCACTGGTTGTGTGGTTTGTAAAAACCGTTTTAAATGACACCAAGAAAAACTGATACAGTCTGTGTTGTTAACGCCACAACCGATATTTGTGACATCAGCGGTAAACAGCTATAGCCACTGTGTTTTTACTTCCCATTTAACTTGGTTTCCTCGCAGTATTTAGACAGTGTCACCAGCAACGAGCAGCAGAACTTGCATTAAATATATCCATAAAAGTATTAGTAGCTATAGTATTTATTTTTTTTTTTACTTGACTTCGCCAGAAAGGCACTGACAAACAAAGCCAACCTATCATCTGACCCCAGATAATTGTAGTTTATTAAAGCTAGAGAACTACATGAATTTTAAGTGACAGAGTAATTGTCAACACGGGGGTGTTGAGAGTATTGTGATGATTACTTGTAAGGCCACTGACTTCCTTCTTCCCTTAAACATTAAACCTCCATGGAAACTAGTTACTGAATGACGGCAGCAAAAAGAGGCTTTCTGAAAAAGAAGACTTCACTGCAGTTCTTGTCACATTACCACAACCTTTTTGTTAAGGTGTCACAAGAAGACTGAGTCAAATCAGTCCTCTGATTTAAACCTCAGGCACATAGTCTTGACCTGGTTTCTAATGGGAGGTTTATCAGTAAGCTATAAATAGTCCCATATAGACCTTTGCTACACTTGTTCTATGTATTAAAAGGTTTTTTTTTGTTTTGTTTTTTTTATAAAGTGGGTGTGTGACAGTGGAAATTCAAACATCTGTTCTCACTGATTTTTTTTGAAAGTATTTGATGTTTTCCTCCAGCTTCAAGTGAGTTATTTTTAGCCATGCTACAGATATGCTTTTCCAGAATCTGACCCATTTTCATACCCACTATTATTAACTTATATCCATATTTAGTGTCACTAAATTCAGATGATGTGGGATATTTAAAGGCAACTTGTTGCCTTGTTTGTTTGTAGGGCTGCAGCGATTCATCGACTGAGCTAAAAAAAAAAAATAAAAAAAAATCCTTGACACAAATTTTTTGCTTTGTTGCTTCGTTTAATCCACAACTCTGTAGCGCTCAGTTGTCACCATGTAAGTAGTTTAATGTGGAGCTGGAGTCTGTTTACACACACACGCGGCGACGAGCAAAGAGGCGGAGCTGTTACCGATATGGTGAGCTCAGGTAGAGTGAAAGAAATTGTTCTAGCATCCAAAACAGTAGCTTGTTACTGTAATTGCCATAAAAACCTTCACTGGGAAAAAGCTGGTGGAAGTCCTTCATCAGATCACCTGAACAACAAGCTTCAACATGAAGAAAAGCAAGCTTTTTAGCTGCTCCCATCCATCGCAGTTTGTTTTACACAGCAAAACTACATAAGTTAAAATAAAATATGCAGATGTACTGTTAACTTAGTCTGACATGATGTTTAAATTAGGCAGCTCTCCTACTTTATATGGCAGCGATACCTGCAAAAAGCAGGGGTGAATCTGAAGGGGGGCATGGGGTGCATTAGGCCATATTTATTTTAAGGCTTTAGTAACATTATTTTGCCAATTTAGATTAATGTAAAATATAAATAAAATATGTGAATTAAATTGTATTACTATTTAAAAAATATAAAAATAAAGGCTTTTTTTGCAGGCCAATAAAAATATACATGGGCCAGTAAAACTCTGAGCCACTGACCTGGGGCTGTTGGGTTGGACACTGAATTATTATTAACATTAATTATTAATATCTGCACCATCAGAACGTCTGTTTTTTGCAGCAGGAAACATTGCATCAAAGCACAGGGCAAACCTAAGTTCTAAGAATGCTGATATGCTCGCTTTTCTTCATTGCAGCCACCACATACTCCTTTAAAGGCGTACATGTAGTGATAAAGAGAACTATGTAGAACTATGTAGCGATAAAAAGCTTTATTATTGAAGTTGGTGGGAACAGCAGTATTATTAAATCATTTGCAACCACAGCCATCAGGCTTTACAATTCTCATATAAATAGCAGATGAGCTATGTCAGACAAATGACTTTCCCTCTGGGATTAATAAAGTTATTCTTATTCTTATTAGTCTGTACTTTATCACTACTGTGAGTTATTTGTCCACATATCCTTCTTGTGGTGTTACTTGAGGCTTGTGTATCACATAGTTTTCCTTTCATCTGTCGTTTCACTCTGGCTCTTCAGCTCTTCAGCTCAAGAGCTGCTTTAACTATAGCATGGCTAAGACATAGTTGTCACAAAATAGTGTAAAAGCCTTAAAATAATAGTGAATACTAGTTGACTGACATCAGAACTCACATGATTCATAATCATGTGATGGCTGTGAAACTGGTTTGTGTAAAGGTGACAATTTGTGGTTGATGCAGGTTTGTGTACACTATCAGCTTTTTGAATTCCATGTTACACTGAATTGGAAGTAATATGGAGGCTTGCTCTGAGAAAATTAGACTTACATGTACATAGTGCAAGATGATTTAGTACAAAATTCAATGATATCAGAAGCTGTCTGTGTAGGTTCTCAGTCATCCAGGTCATGGTAGTCTTAAGAGCTTGAAAGAAGGCGACTGGACTTCTTTAAGTTGTTTGAAGACGTTTCACTTCTCATCCAAGAGGCTTCTTCAGTTCTAGAGTCCCAGGTATTTAAACCCTAGTGGGGGTTGTCTCTTGAGAGGTGGTTGTTAACCCACTATTGATCATGTGAGTCATCACATGAGCCCAGGTGTGAAAAAAGGCGTGGGTCATTATCCCCACAGGTTTTGGGTGAAACCACTGTGAGACCTTGCCCCAAACCATCATGTGTCCTATTGAGGTCACCTGATGCAAGATGTGGATGGGGGTTGAGGCGCCTGGGAAGGGATCTCAAGACGGAGTTGTATGTGGCTGACAGTGTCGTACTCTTGCACCAATTGAATTGATATCAGAAGCTGGAAGAAGTTTTCATCTTGACTTGAGTGCAGTGATTTAGCCAATAGTCTGAATGCAGATGACTCTCTGTAGGGCTCTCTACCTGTTAGCCTTTTACCCTAAATAAATAATAAATACTCAAACCTTAGTATATGCAGTAGGGTTGTCAAAAAATTGACTCCGATACTAATTGATATAAAAAATTAATATAAGATCAGATACTCATTTGCAGCAGTATCGATACCAACATTACGGTCTTTGCCTCCTCCAGCTGACACACAACTTCACACAGCAAAGCCCCTCTCCTCACTAGCAGCTGAAGTTGTTCACATTCACAGCACTGAACAACACTTTGAGGAATTCGAGAGATCAGTAAAGCTCCTGTTTCAACCACATTTAAGTATTGAACAGTTATCACAAATGTGAACCTGGCTGGTGCACACAGTAACATTAGCTATGTAACTATTAGCAATTACCCGATAGCCCCATTAGCCATAGTGACAAGCGGATTGTAGTTAGCTAAAAGATGAATATTGCAGGGCTGAAGGGTTGCGGATGGGATATTGAGCCGTAGCATAGAGGATTATGGATGCATGGAGAACCGGCAGGTTGCTGGCTGTGCAGACCAGTGGGGGAACCGTGGCTCAACTGAGCAGAGAGTCCAGAGTGTGGAGAACTAATCTGAGCAAATAAAGAGTGAAATCCAGAGCAGGGCAGCCAAATCAGATGGGTTTTAGGCCTGAGGAACAGAGCTGAGGAGGGGAAGGGCTGTAGACTGACTGGGGATTTATGCTTCAGTAATCCACGCCGTAGCTACATCATAATTGCAAACCCCTTTGAAACGCTATGGCGTAACGTGATGCGCACCTCTCTAGAAATGTTACTACACGTCAGGTCAACACAGCCTGCAACTATTGTGATTGGCCTGTTCAGTACCATCAATTCCTCCTATGGTTTTCCGGCTACTTTTTTGATGCAGCTTTTGAATTTATCAGTGAGAGAATAACCATCATCATCTCAGTATAAGAAAAAATAATCACAGCATCAATATAAGGACTCACAAATGCCAGCAAATTCCTGGAGGGAGATTGCTGAAACTATTGGAGTGGATGTGAGGGAATGTACAAGGAAGTAGAAAAACTTGAGGGACAAATATGGTGGCCCCTGAAAAAAAACTGACCACAACAAAGAGTTGGGGACCTAGGAGAGGAAAAAGTCCCACCATGTTATTTGTTTCTATCAGCTGGCACTGAATATAGATAAGAAAATGATAAACTTTAAATTTTCTACTTTTACAATAATTTATTAAAATGTGTTTCTTATTTTGTTATAGCCAGCTGTATGGTCAGTTTTAAAATACAGGCAGTGACTGATTCAATGTGTTTCACAGTGAGCACTCTGTTTTTAAAAAAAAAAATTATTATTTTAGCGTAACTAATGCCACATGTTATCCAAAGTTCATTTTTAACTTTTCTATAATGTTATTCTTCTACAATAATTATTGAGATGGATTAGGTATTGTACTATTTGTTTGTACCCTTTGTTTATGAGTAGATTCTAAAATATATTGTACCTTTACGATATGTAATGAAATGATCAAAATCATTTGTCAAATGAATAAAACCCCTAAAATTTAATCTTAAATACTTATTTTGTTAAATCTAACTTATAATTAGGAAAATTAGTTGTAAATTCACAACTTTTTCAAGAAATGACTAAATTTTCCCTGTATTATTGAAAATTGTATTGTTATTGTTAAATTATAGTATTGTGACCAAGGTTATTATAGTTACCTAAAACTAAACTAAAACTAGATGTGAAAAAACATTTTGGTTAACTAAAATAAAATAAAAATATAGAGGAAATAGCCTTAGTTTTAGTATCTGTTAGTTTGGTAAAAATGTTATCACAGCTTGCCTGATGAGGCATTGATGGGTGTGTTTATTGAGACTTTGGATCTCTGCAGGACTGAGAGTTACCTGCTTTCAAAAAGTTCTGAGTTTTTATTGTAACACCTGTACTGATTTTCCTAAATCTTGCCTCCTACGTATGCCCTCCATACAATAATAATTAAAAAGACTAAAACTGACACTGAAACTAACAAAAGCTAAACTAAAACTGAACATTTTCAAACAATAAAAACTAAACTGTAAAAAGAAAAACCACTCTGGAAACTAACTGAAACTAAACTGACTTAAAAATATCAAAATAAAAACTAATTAGAAAATACAAAACTATAATAACTCTGATTGTGACAACCCTACTATGCAGCATGTTAACCTTGTAATGACCTTGTTATTAGAAACAGAAATGAAAAGATCAGACTCGTGTCATTTTTCCATTTCAATAGATACTTTTAAAAGGTGTGATTCAAGGGATAAATGAGACCTGGATCTATTTGCCTACTACTGGTAGCACCTGGTATAGAACAGCTTAAAAGTTGTCTTTCTCTGGCTGGAAAGTTTGCATTACACTGAGCTCATTTTCTGATCTCAATGTAAAAGCTTCCACTTGTTTTCGTCAGTAGACATTTGCTGTTTATCAGAATCTTGTTATGTGTCATCCTCTAATTCTGAGCCTTATTCCAGGAAGCAGGTTTAGCTAACAACTCTGATTTTGTTAACCCTGAGCTGAGGGAAACTCTGAAACACTAAAATGCCAGTTAGATGTTAGTTTGTATTTTTTGTATTTAACATGACCACTTTTACAGTCATTCAGTTGTCAGTTTACAAGGACGGAGACAACAAATCTATAAATTCTATATCTTAACTCTGTGACTCTGGGGACAGTAATGCTTTCAGACTGTCAGTTTCCTTGCACTGCAAACATTTACTGTACATCACTGTAGGAATCACTGTTTAAATAAAAATGATCTGTATAAAGCTTTAGACACAGAACACAATGATCAGTCATTTGTTGTGTTGTAATCAGTCACACTGATGGAAAAATATCTGTCACAGTTGGATCTTGGAGATGATGTGAACATTTGAGTGAAAATGAGGCTGAAATGATTCTGACTTGAAAACTGAACTAAATGTATTTTAGAGTAAAGTTTTAAATGCAGCCTGTAGACAGTCTGTGTTCTGAACATTTCATGTTGAAATATTTTCACAGATTGAGATTCAGTCATTAAATAATGGACCTAAGTGTACATATTAAACAGTCTGCACTTCCTTTTCAAATAGTCAACAAACAATAACAATATAAGTGATAGTGTCAGAACATCATGTGACTGTTTACTGACAAACAGAATTGTCTCCTCTTCTCCTGCAGTCATGGCTGCTATTCTTTTTTGGTTTTTGAATCCTTAACTTCTAGTGCCTTTATTGCCCACTTAAAACCATATCTGCAAGTATTAACTGTTATGGTTTTCCATTGACTGTTTTAGCTGCTTCAGACTATCATCGTGGCACTTTGTGCTCAGCGCTGAAAATCCACCAGGCCGATAACCGGACGATCCCTGCTAAAGACATTCATTTGGCCTCATAGCAGCTCAGTGTCAGGTGCATTCGCACTGGTTGTCTTCAAAGCAGTCCTTGACTGGTGCAGAAAAGGTTTACTAAGCTGTGGTTGGTATTTTGAAGTTTCCCTGATAATGAAGTCTGATAACCTTGTTTTCTTTTAAAGTACAGCTGTTGCCATGAAAATACACAGCATGCTTTGCTACATGTAGAATGAGCGAACAAGAATGCCACAGTGCGTTAATGTGTCATGAAGTGACTACATTCTTGCATGTTAAGTGGATTTTTACTCTACCGCCCAAAGAGCAAAGATATGAGCTTGAAAAACAATCGAGCATAGTAAAGTAATCCTTTCTTCACCCAGTATTCCAACAGGCCCGTTTTTCTTTTTCTTTTCAGGAACTGGAGGGCATAAAAGGCCTGTTTCCTGAACTGCAGCATGGACAGCTTCTTCAAGGCAGCTGTATGTGATCTGGACAAGCTGCTAGATGACTTTGAACTCAGTAGTGGTAAGAACATTCACACATCACATGGACAGCAGCATCTTATAATGGATGTTTATGATTCATTGTTAATGGATTCATTCATTTTGATAATTTATCTCAGTAGAGATATAACAACTGATAATGGAAGGAACAAAGTATGTGTAGTATAACAGTCAGAAAACAGATTTTAGATTTGCTGTAGTCTTATTGTCTAATGTGACGCAGTTACAGGTGTGTTTGCAAACCGCATTTAAAGTTAGAAGTTAGCAAACACACCAGGAGGAAAATAGTCTCCATCTGCTGCCTCTGCTCACTGTGGCCATCATGTGAGTTGTTTTCTGAATGTTTAGCTAGTAGGGTTGTCACAATACTAGAATTTCAAACTTGATACTGAAACCCAGGAAAATACTCAATACCATTTTTGATACCATGGGGAAAATTTTGACCCTGTCCTGCAACAACAGCAGTAATGTCAAAGAAGTAATTACTTGAAAAAGGTTTATCTAACTATAGTCTGCTAGCTGCTACGGCTAATAGGTATCAGGAGGTATCAGGTAATTGCTGATAGTTAAGTAGCTAACATTATCATGTGGGCCGGCCAGGTTCACATTTGTGATAACTGTTTAATACTTAAATGTGGTTGAAACGGGAGGTTTACTCATCTCTTGAAATTCCTCATTCAGTGTTGTGAATTTGAACTACTTCAGCCGCTAGTGAGGAGAGGGTCTTTGCTGTGTGAAGGGTGTCAGCTGGAGGAGGCAAAGATGACACTGTTGGTATTGATACTGTTGCAAATGAGTATCTGATCCAATAATAATTTTTAGTATAGATTAATATCCAAGTATCGATATTTTTTCTTTTTCTTTTTCTTTTTTTTTGACACCCTTATTAGCTAGCTTCCTGAAGCTTATGTTAAACTAGCATGCTCTAGCACTCCAGGAATGCAAACCGCTGCCAAGACAGCTCACTCTCTGGGCAGTATTTACTTTTAACACTGGAACAGCCAGGACTCCAAACTCCCTAGAACTGCCAGGAGGGGTCATTTTGACTTCTCCTGCAACAGTTCTAATGTTAAGTTGAAGATTTGGTGGTTGTAAACCAAATTTCAATGGATTGTTAACATGACCCCACTCTACACCAAGTTACAAGTTTTATCGGAGTTCATTCAAAATTTTTTGAGCTAAAAACCCCAAAACAGAATTGACACTGCCAGTGTGTCAGAAGAAGACATTAAGTGTAATTGAATTAACTGTTTTTTTTGTCTGTTTGTTTGTTTGTTTTTTATTGCAGAGGACCACGAATGCAGGCCTGTTTCCCTGAAGCCCTCTGTGCATCCCTTCTCCTCACTGGGCCCTCAGTGTTCACCCTCAGAGGTGTCCCCTATTCCACCAAGCCTCCCAGACCTTAATTCTCTTCATTATGGTTTGGCCCCCAGCTATCCTGATGGTTCTGGCAGTTATAACCATAATCGCAGCACTGATCGAGAGGTCAAAGGTCAGCCTCTCACTGGGGTGGACCTTCTCTCGTCTGTGGATCGCAGGTCAGCCAAAAGCTCTGCCCCTCCCTGTCCGGACAGAGCTTTGAAACCTGTGTGCGACCTTGTGAATGACACAAGCTCAGCCATTCTTGTCAGGACCAACAGCCACGATGCCTTCAGCGAGCTGGACATGGTGGAAAAGCAAATGGAGGAGGAGGAGGCACTGCTTGTGGATTTTAACAGCCCTGTAGTTGGAGAGGAGCAAGAGGGTGCACGCCAAAGTCAAGGGACCCAGGAAGCGCAAACCCCTCTAGGGAATGGAGATGTACTGTTGAGTCTAGATTTACATGAGCAGAGTGGAGGACACTCTGCCTCACTCAGTCTGCTGGATGTCATTCTCCCTGCAGCAGTGGAAAGGAGCTGTGATCCCACAGATCATTCACTGTCTCCAAGGTCCACTGAGTCAGCTGATAAAGAGAAGGGGGACAGTGAAGGGGGGGGTATCTCTAACCAAGTAGATGAGAACTCTGCAGAGCAGAGTGATCCAGAGTCTGTTGATGGCATTACAGAAACTAGAACAACCCAAGTTAGTAAAGAGGATGAGTCTCATGAAGTCTTGGATGAATGTAAAGCAGAGTCTCCTGCAGGTCTGAAATCTGGAGCCTCACACAGCGAGCCGGTGGGCCTGTCATGCCTGCCCATAGCTGTGTCCATGTGTGGAGCTCTGGTGAACCCAAAGACCGCAGAAGATGATTCAGGGCAAGCTTCTGAGCTGTGTGGTGAAGCAGGTGCAGCCGAGTGCCCAGAGGCAGACTCCCTGTCAGGCGTGGAAGCCAGGGAGGAAGGGTCCCATCCAGAGGGACCTGCGTACTGTTTGGAGGGACCTGCTTCACCAGCTTCTGTGTCCCAGGAGGTTGCAGAGGGCAGACTATCTCCAGAGGGGCAGCAGCAGGTTTTTCTTGAACCTTCTGCAGACCTTGCCTCCACCAGTTGTTCAGAACCCAGCCTAGTAGGTCCTCCAGAGTTTGGTTTCGAGTACCTTCCTGAGAGCGACCAGGCTGAGCTGCTGGTTACAGACGAGGAGTTGGATGCTTTCCTGCAGGCACATGCTGAAGCAGAGCAGGGTGTTTCTTATCCTGAGTCTCTCCCAGAATCAAACTGGGCTCCAGAGGACAGCCTTGTAAAACAGGAACTGAGGATATGTGGTCAAGGGATAAGCAAGAATTTAGAGGGTCTGGCTTTTCCAGAAAGTGACCAAGCAATATGTGTGTCTATAGAGGGGAGCATTAACCCTGGTGCTCTATCAGTATCACAGGACTCTTGCAGACCTTGCCAAGAAGATTCTTCTGGGGTAAGCCATTCTCTGACCAGCAACACTTTCCAGTCCCAGCACAGCAGTAGCCCTGATCTACAGCCATCCTATGGAGGTGCAAGACCTAAACAACCACACTGCCAAACTGCAAGATCTCCACCAGCAGGAGAAGAGGAGGAGGAGCTGGTTCAGACGTTAAGTGCTTCTCCAACAGTTCCAAGTACAGCAGAGGATGGAGAGAGTTCACCAGTAAGACCCGGTATTACAGAAGAGCATTCCAACTTTTGGGATTCTAGCCCTCCGTACGCCACTCAGGACCATCAGGATTACAGTGTGGTGTATGATGAACTGTCAGAGCCCCCACCTTACCCTGGGGAGTTTCCCACAGACAGTGCCAGGCCAGTGAGCTGGAAAAGGGAGGGAGTGGAAGAGCTAGGGAACAGACAGCCTGCTTGGGTGCCAGACTCTGAAGCGCCCAACTGTATGAAGTGCTATCAGAAGTTCACTTTTACCAAGAGGCGACATCACTGTCGTGCCTGTGGGAAGGTATGTTAGTCACTGAATACAGTGTATTTTACACTCAAATATTACATTGACGTGTGAGCATCCTGGTCAGCTGTAAATACAGTGTGGCTGCAAATAATGGTTGTGCCATTATTTTCTCAAATAATTAAATTTAAAAAAGTGACATGTTGACAAATGGCTTTTTTCTCTGGCTGGCAGTTCAAAATCCAGTGGTTTTTAGTTCATTAAGATAGAGCCACTTTAATTTTGGTGTTTTTGCCTTAACTACACACAGTACAGTCATTTTAAAATACTAAACTACTGAATAGTGAAATTAATGAGACATTCCTCAACTCTCAGTTGCCTGTTAAGGCCTTTGGACTGATCTGATCTCAAGTGTTATTTAACCCCATATTATGACATCAAGAGTTTGTGTTGATTACTAATCCTTAGTGTATAACCAGCTATTAGTTTCTACAGTATTAGTGCCTCCATAGTGTAGTGGTTAACACAGTTGCCTAACATGCGAAAGATCTCTAGTTCAAGACTAGGTGGTGATGCAAATCTGGGAGGGTTGTGTCAGGAGGGCCATCTGGCATAAAATCTAAACATGCAGATCCATTCACTGTGGCAACCCCTTGCAAATAAGGGAGCAGCTGAAAGAGGCCAAAGAAAGAAAGAAGCCAGTTTCTACAGTAATAGCCAGGCAAAGTGCAAGATGGGGCAGTTAGCCAGCTATTAGCCACACAGCATATACCTGACTTTGGTAGCTTTGTCACGTGGGAGTGCTCAGATTGACTAAGAGAGTGCTACGTAACAAAGCAATACAGTGTTGTTACAGCTTTGTGCCACTGTTGATTAATCTGATAATTTTCCTGATTACTGTATACAAAAAAAAATTCTGAAAACTGTGAAAAGCAGCCATCACAGTAATCTAGATCCCAGTGGCCTGTCTGATAAATAAATGTAAATCTTATGGATTTCACCATAAATATGATTATCTAATGAGCTTCTTATAAGTGCCTGTTTTGCATTGGCTGCTTTCTCTGCTTATATAATTGTAGGTATGTATGGATGAGGCATAATGTGCAAGTTTTCAGCATATGAAGTAAAATTTCTGATGAAGTGAGGACCAAATATAGCACAGTGGATTGATGGAAGCAGAGAGCATGAGTCAGCAGTTCTTTTTGCAGCTCTTGTATAGATCTCCACTGAACCGTGTGTCCTAAAGCTGGAGCCAAGTCCTTTAAAGGCCAGTGATTAAATCAGACTGTTTAGGAGGAATATTTAGGATGTGTTATTGTTTACAGCGCAATCTAGTGCTGTTTAAAGGACCAGATAGACAAACATGTTTCAGCGTCCTGTTATTTGCTGTTTTCTTCCAGACATGAATGTACTGTCCATGCAGATTGCTGTGTTGTCACTGTCGTCCTCTCTCCTCTGTGGCAGGTTTACTGTGCTGTGTGCTGCAACAGGAAGTGTAAATTGAAGTACCTGGAGAAAGAGGCTCGTGTATGTGTCCTCTGCTTTGATACCATTCACAGAGGTAAGGTTCTTGTTCGGTCTAATTGTATGACTAGATGCAAAGAATATAAACAAATGTTTTGTTTATTTAGATCCCCATGTGTTGTACCACACCTAAAAATTCATCATAAAACGCATATGATTATATATAAAATATCGTATTAAACAATAACTGAACATAAATATGAATAAACAATTCAGTTTTTAATTGAATATTTACTGATATTGTTGAGTTATTTATTTATTTATATGAATTTCTTAATTGTGGAAATGCCAATGCCAGCCTAATTTTTTTTTAAGGCAGTTACCCTCTTCAGTAAGGAATTATTACTTTGCTGTTACTTAACAGGTATGCTTGATCTGGATATTGCAGCATGTCAGAGAATGGACTCTGTTTAACTTCTACAGGGAACTGGGGCAGTCTGTTGTTCATTTCACTAATACAGGTGTGGCATTGATATCTTCAAAATAATCAGGTGTGCTTTGTTCTGGACTGCCTGAAGCCTGTTAATGTCCTTTCTAATTGTAACAGACCACATCCTTAACTATATTCCACATGAGATAACAGTAATAATTTTCACAAGTAATGGAGTAACTGCTAAAAACCTTTAATATTTCTTTATGGTGATATGTGTAAAGTGGATTCTGAAAGGGAAATATTCTCTCTTTGCAACTTCTGAACAGCAGCTATTCAGGAGTTTGATGGTTGATTATTAGGGCTGGTCAGTTAATCAGATTTTATTTTCAACTCATGCAGTGCCTGTTTGGGAAGAATGTAACCCATTTTTTGTAGCTACAATTTACCAACGTCCCCTAAATGTGTCACATAAAGCATAAAGTTACTGTTTTGACAAGAGTTTAGCTGAATGTGTGTATGTGTGCTTGTGCCTGTTCAAAATGTGGTAGATTGTGGGTTGCAGCTTTCTCAAGAACTGTTCATCCAAACAATGTAAGTGAGAGACTGAATTTGTTTGTCACAGGAAAAGAAAGAAAATAAATAAAATACAATAAAGCAAATATAAACTGGTTCTTTGTGAGAACCACTGACAGGCCATCAGAAAGTTAGAACATTTCAGTAGGCCTTTATTTTTTCCCCCCACACTCCTTCAGAGGCCTGTTTAGGAGTTAAGACTTGGTTTTAGAGTTAAAGTTGGAATCAGGTTTGAACTTGCCCAAATCTAACAGTGACTGCTAGCATAATTAATGTTTACATTTACTCAACTTTTAGAATGTGCCTACATTTTGTTAAAATGATGAACAAAAAGTTGAGTGTAAACTTTGTGGCTGTTTGCATATAACAGCTTAACTTGTGATCCAAGTCTTGTATTATTAACATCCCCCATGTTACAAATGCCTGTGTTTTGTTACACACACACACACACACACACACCCCTAAATTGTCAAATGACAAACTTCAAAAGCAAATGGCAAGTGTCCATTGTCCCTCATCAGTCATCAGACCTTCACGGTACGAGTAAAAAGTCATTTTTCTAATCTTCCATCTGTGCACGTTTATCCTTAAACATTCTGCCAGGCCTGGGAATCAACCATCCATCAACCCATCTGTACATTCCCAGAAGGGTTTTGCCACCTTGAAATGAGGATGGGAGGTAACATCAGAACTCCAGCTAAAACTGCTTTACAAAGATCGTCTCTTAAACAGAGGGATCATTCAGGAGTAAATCTAAAGGACCCAGTTTGGTCAAATTTAAACCCTGAGTTTCATGTCATTGAGAACTTTTGTTTATTGACTGAGTGGAAAGACCGAAAAATAGACAGTTGGGAATTGAGCTGAAAAAGGGGCTAGTGTCTTGATATTTTGTACTCAACTTTTTTTCTTTTTTCTTTTTTTTTAAAATTATTTCATCGTGTTGTCTGTTTTGCTACTTTTTGTGAACTGGGTGTTCACGACTATTTACTCTGGAGGAGGCTGTAAAACTTTGTGAAAGGAGTCCGGTATGAGTCGATGAGTCAGTGAAGCTCACTTCTGACCAATGACAGTGATACTTAGGTGTTCAGGATATCCTGAACATTTTTTGTCAATAAGTGCTGCAATTTTTGCCAGTGTTAGGTGCTGTTAGACAGCATTAGTGAACCTTTCTTTGAAGTGGATCTAATATTGTTGGACTCGGACACTTGGCGAATAAACTCTCATACGATGTGAGAATATAATCAAACAAATCAGAGGGAAAGTGTGATTTTTAGGACACTCGACCTTAACATTAGCTGGTATAATGTTAGCTTATAACCAGCTGCTGTTGTTTAGCCGATTCACTGTCAGCTGTCTGGAGACGGGAGGGTCACATGTCTAATCTGCTGACAATGAGTAATTGCAACAATATCAGGAATAAATAAGCATGTTTATGCACGTTTTCGTGTGTTAGAGCCCTGACTTCACTTCTCTACTATTAAAAGGTAGGTTTGTGTGTCTCAGTTTGTAAAAACCATTTAACATTAGAGGTTTGTTCTCTGGTTTCCTTGGACAATAAAAGACATGTAAATGGGCACCTTTTGTATAGCTGGACTGCAGCAGTGATATGGAGAGAGATGGGAGATTGGAGCTGAATGTGGAGGAAGGTTATAACAGGACACAGTATTTGTCCTTGAGTGTGTGAGTGTATGTAGTACCACCCAATGCAGTGGACATGTGATGCTCACATGCTGTCTAAATTAAGAAGAAAAAGATGGTCCACTTTAGTGGCTTGTGGATGCTCGAGCAGTGTGTTGCAATCCTT
>VUQS01057051.1:2350-13852 GCA_015108495.1 Heterochromis multidens | reverse complement strand
TGTCATGCCCTAGTTTTTGCCACATTCACTTTGCTGCAATTTAGCATCTGTGCAGTGTGTGTGTGTGTGTGTGTGTGTGTGTGTGTGAGTGTGCATCAACTTGTTGGAACACTTGCCACTGTGGTGGAGGCTCTGCTATCCCTCCTTGCCTCCCCCCCCAACCCACTCCTCAGCCTTTGAAGTTGTGGAAATGACTGTGCCATCTGGAGAGTTGAGGAGCCATGGTTGGAAGGAGAGCACCATGTCTGGACAGAAGAAAGGCAAGGGAAGGAGAGAGAGGCAGTTGGAAGAAGAAAAAGAGAAAGAAGCAGTAACAGTGTAGAGAGGGCGGAAGGAAGCTAAGAAGGAGGCAAAGGTGAAGGCATAAGTGCAAGACTAAATAAACACAGGAAGATGTGTAATTGTATGGGTGAAAGTGTGAGGGTGACGAGATGGTGAAGTCAAAGAGGCCTTTTACACATTTTGGCTTCTTGCTGTCGAGCTTTGGCAAAGATAAAGCAAACAGTGTGACTACTCAGAGCAGATGAAAGAGAGCAGAGCGAAAACAGGGGTGCATAATATGTCTGCATGGTGACTGACTGTCAGCCGTGGCCAAGTTACATCCAAATAGGACAGTCTCAAGTGTAGAAGCTTAGTTATTAATTAACATCAGATTACCTGTTATAGCTGATATTGTGGCAGATGTTGTGAGCAGAGAATTTATATATCCTTTCATTTTAAATTGTTTTGACAATTTGCATCCACAGAGCTGTAGGAAAGTGTTAGCTCCCACGCACAACTACTTCGTCTTTGTTGTTGGATCAAGAAAGAGCAAATTAACATTTAGCCCAACCATACTTTTGGAAATGTGAAAAATATAAATCTGATACCTCCTACTCTGATACTACTCTTTTAGGAGTGACCCACAAGCAGACGTTACATATGTAAGCATCCCTTAGGCTATATGTTTACATGATGCATTTCATCTATTTGAATTACATATTTTAACATAAGTAATATAATAAACTTCACGTGATGCATATTTATCATTAAAACATAAATAGGTAAACCCAATATGTTGTAAATACATAGTAAGTATGTTATGTATTTTTTTTTTTTTAATTATTAAAAAAAAATTATTAATATTATTAAATTTATTTGTGCTCAGATGATTTAATCCAAATAATTGGATCATTTGTATCTATTTAAAATACACAATCTTAAACATTCAAGTTTCAGATCAATGATCAGAAATATTTGGTCATTAATGGATATCTTTAATGGGTTTTTAACAGACTTAAAACCATGTTGTGAATGCAAATAATTTGTTTTTTTTTATGAATTCATTATATTTTAGTAAAATTAAAATTGACACGGACATTTGAGAGCTGTTAGGATTTATTATATAATCATATAAAACCATTACAACCATTTAACGCTGTCCTCACTTCTGTATCATAAAAAAATCCTCACAATTACCATTTATAATTATCAGTATTAATGCAATATTAATTAACACGTAGAGCACAAAACTTGCTTATTGCAAACTAGTCTATGCATTCAAAGCAGTTTTAGTTTCCCACACTCACTGAAATGGCAGCTCAGGTGCTGTTATAACCTTATGACCAGTGTTGGGGTCGTTACTTAAAATAAGTAATGTATTCCACATTACTTTTCTTAAAAGTAATGCAGTCCGTTACTTCATTTGTCGCTGGAGAAAGTAATTCGCTACACTACTTGTTACATTACTTTCTTGTTACTCCATAAAATGACCTGAAACGTATTGTGACATAATTACCAGTTAACTATATAAACCTGAGGCTACAGTCCCACACACCAACAGAAATCCCTATCATAATGAGGACACACATACAATCTTTCTTTTAGTTTTTACTTATGAACACAAAACCGACAACACAAATCAAAGTTGAAAAACAGCCCAAAGAGACTTCAAAGCGATCACCATGGTGATTCTACTTTAGAAACATGAACAGGTAGAAACGGAGGCTGCAAGCCTCACTGCTCATCACTGCTTTTGTTACCTGCTGAAGTTCAGGCTCTGGCTGCTGGGCTGGGGTCTGCATGCACTCAGCTTTAACATCACTCTGGGTTCTTGGCTAGCTTTGTGTGAGCATGCTGTCTGTGCAGATACTTGCAAGGAGCCGAAGTTGTGTTAGCAATATAATGCAGTTGTTTTTGTCCTGAATGCACTTTACCATCGAGCTCTTGTCCTTTTGTACAATATAAATAATGTCCATATCGCCGCTCCTGAAAAGCTGTAGACCGCTCCACCATTTTCTTCCTCCCACACACGAACTGAAAGCATCTGACTGTAGCGCAAGTGCACAGGAAGAAGAAAAACACGTTTGTTTGATGTTTTTTTTTTTCCTTTAACTGTAACGCATTAAAGTAAATGTATTACTGAAAAATGTAATGTGATTATTACTGCTTACTGCTAATTTGTTTATTATTGGATTATTTTCTTGGATTGTTCACTTGTGCTGCAAATAATTCATAACCAAACATACAAATTGACTATTAAAAAAAAAAGAAATACACCCATATAGTGTCTGATATTCTGATGTACTGGGCCATATCTTTTTTCTTTCAGACACATGTAGCATCCAGAACAGAACATTTGTTATGTGTAGTTATTTATTTACTCGTTTATGCTCTGTCCAGCTCTGTTTGGATCAGCTGGTTATCATGGGTGTTCCAAACAAGTGTGTCACCAACAGGGAAGTTATAGAGCGCCCTCTGGTGTACATGCAACATTAACACTTGTAGCATGGTTGAAGGGTGTTTCTTCCATAAATGTTTTTTTACTTTTTTATTTTTATTTTTCATTTTCATTCATTCATCGGCCGTTATAAATGCCAGTACCAACCACGCCTTTAACTAGATAGCAAAAGGCAGAAGTCAAGCTTCAGACTAGAGAAAAATGTGTGAGAGTGCCTTGAAAAAATACTTCCACCTGGTCCACAGTGAGATAAATTTGAAGTCATTGTCTGTGTATAAAGCCGTTCGATAGTATAGTGGTTTATGCATTCAACTTACAAGCAAAAGATCCCCAGTTTGGGACAGAAATTACTTTGGGGTTGTGTCATTAGCTGTATCCAGTGTAAATAGTCTGCCAAATCAAACATGCAGAGCTACCTGCTGTGGTGACCCCTTGTGAATAAGGGAGCAGCTGAAAGCAGCTTTCTGTCTGTGCATAAAGAATTGATTTTATGCATTGATCCCCAAAAGCAACATTCCTCTCTCACTTCATTTATATCCACTGCTTTACTCAGAAGGGCATGTTTGTTGCTGTGTATAATCTCCATGTTGTCTGCAGCTCTTTGCTTTCATGGTGGCATCTCCATAACTGCAACCATCGCGGCTTTTGTTGTGATTGGAATATATTTGCATACCGACTGCATCCAGTTTGCCGATTCTCAGTCTCGACCCGGCGACTATTTGCTTCTCATCAAGAGATGATATCTTTTCACTTTATTCGATGAGCGCATTGGATGTGGGTTCCTCCACCACTCAGGGGGACATTTGTTACTCCTGTGGGTGAGATGTATGTGTCAGTTAGTATGACAAGGGCTGATATGCGTCCAAAGAGACCGCCGTGGTGGTGTAGGTAGAGCCAATCTCTTCCTCTCCTCTGAATGGAGCTGTGGACCTTATTAACCAATCAAGGAGCAGAAGTGTGGGGGTGTTGGAACATGACAGAGAGAGCTGTGCGGCTCCTGATGGGGAGCCCCCAAACAATAAACATCTTACACAACAGCAGGCTGAGATACAGCGCTACTCCTCTTAAGTGATGCTGTTGAGATCTGAAGGGGCCTTCTGCCCCACTCCGCTTAGCATGTGAAGATGGCCTAAATATGTTAATTCATGAAATATTGCTTTGGTTGCTCTACGAAAAAGATCTAAGCCTTGTTGCTTTACTCTGATATTTTTTTTTCTTTTTTTTGAAACGTATCTGTGGGTGTTTTCTGCTGTACTTGTATTTACTGTCACATTTGCAGGAAACAAAATTTAAAATTTAGGGCCTTGTTTAGTATTTTGAATTGCTCATGAAATGCAAGATTGTGAGGCTTCTCTATTATAAGCTTTGCCCTCTTATGAATTAAAAAAAAAAAGTTAAGTGGAAAGAAAGAAATACTAAAAAAGATAGAAGAAGTCACTCCGAGCACCATTTATGTTTGATATTATACCTTGAGCTATTTGAATAGAAAATTTGTTTTTACAGCCAGCACATTTTTGAGCTCCCAGAAGAACAACAAAGGGAAACGCTAAATCAAGAAGGAGAACATCCAAGTTTCACTTCAAATGTCTGACGAAACTATTTGGCAACTGAAATATCTCAAGTAGTTCCTTGATTGACATCAAAATCCCACAGCAGTCCTTTCAGTTTCGTTTCAAACTTGATTTCAGCCATCGCTTCAGAGTTATCAAGCTTGAAGAAGAGAAAGTATCTGCTTGGGGCTAATTAGAATAGTTGAATGTGGAGAAATCACGGAAACATTCTTTTAATATATCAGTGATTTTAAACCCTCTTCCAGTTCAATGGCATTAATTACACCAAGAGTGGAAGCTTAGCTGGCCTGGATAATTATGTGTAATTCTGCCTCTGCTTCACATTCAAAATGTTCCCCCTCTACTATTGAATATTGGGTCTCTCTATTGCCCCCACCCTCCTTCATTTTCCCGCTGTCTACCTCCCTTTTCTTTCTCTCAGCTTCTCGCTCGACCACTGTAGCAACAAAGTGGGCTATTTCCATTTTGTTTTCATGGTAACGGCTCTTCTGGGCAGTGTCGATGTGCGTTTTATGTTATCTGATCGCATCAGCTCCTGATGATTACAACCCCCCAGTTCTGTCTTGTACTGTATATTAAAATGATTAAAGCAATGACATAGTGGAGCTTTTCATAAAAAGGCCTCTGTGGTATTTACAGCAAATTTCCCTTACAACAAAATGTCATTTAGTCAAATAATATGAATCCTATTTTTCTATTATCCTAGACAGCAGGTAGTGTATTTTCAATTTGAGCAGATTTCTCAGTACTATTTATGTGTTTCAAAGGTCACTAAAGTGTCACACTGTCAAAAAATATTGGTTTTTACTATTCTTCAGGGAATTGGTAGCTCGTCAAATTGAATTGTAGGATCTTAACAGCCGTGCCCAGAAGACTTTTTTAATCTGTGTGCCAGTTAGCACCACTAAATACAGAGGGACACAAGAATTTCTTCTATTTCACCGTTAAGAGGATTGCCACAGTCTGCGTGCTAGACAAAGAGCTCTCATTAAAACTCTGCAACATAGAGAGAAGAGGATGAGGAGGAGAAAGGATTGGGAGTGAGAAGGAACAGATGATGATAGGGAAAGTATATAAAGGGTTTTTTGTTTCACCTCGAGTGAGTTTGCTTCTACAAGGCAATGATGAGGTTTTTAATTTAAAACAGCCACAGTAGGAAATTGATTGAATTTTATGAAAATCCTATAAATTCTAACTTTGAATGCACAATGAAATGAAACTACACTCATCAGTCACTTTATTGGGTATATCTTGGCTGTGGTGGTTAAATGATGCTCAGTTGGTACTAAAAGGCCCAACGTGTGCCAAGAATATATCCCCCACACCATTACACCACCATCAGCAGCTTGAACTCCTGTCCAAGGCAGGATGGATCCATGTTTTCATGTTGTTTACACCAAATTCTGACACTACCATCCAAATGTCCAGGCAGCGATCAAGACTCATCACACCTGCTGTTTCCCCCATTTTGATGCTCAGTTTGAACTCCCGCACATCTTCTTGACCATGTCTGCAACCCTAAAAGCATTGAGTTGCTGCCATGTGATTGGCTGATTAGATATTCACATTAATGAGCAGTTGAACAGGTGTACCTAAAGGAATGCACCTTGAGGCGACTGTTGTTGTGATTTGGCACTATATAAATAAAATTGAATTGAATTGAACTGAATGCAAAAGGGAGTTCTTTGTCCCCACTCTTGCCAAATGCTTTCCCATAGTAGATCATTGGGGTTCTCTCTTTAATATTTCTTGTTGTTACATACACGTGCAAACACACACACACACACACACACACACATGCATACAGTATTCCTTTGCCAGATTTGTGTTTATTCAATAAATGACTACCAGATGTCTCTCACACTCGTAACCTGCCCTGTGTCACATCTTGTAAAGCAGTTTTGATTTACAAGATAAATTTTCCATATCTTTTTCCTCATGTTCACTTGCTACTGTAAACTCATGCCAGATATGCCAGCATGGTGTGCCAAGGTTACCATGGTAACAGTGTTTGGCCCTCACACTGCTTGTGATGTGCCAAATATCTGCCATGTAGTTTATCCTAGGCAGGCACTTCCCCTTTTACAGGCCGATAACACAAAACAAGGCTTCTTCCAAGTAGTCCTTAAATGATGATTCAACATTGACATCACCTCTTTAGCTTTCATTTACGCTAATAAAAAGGGGTCTCAATAGATTCGACAGTGTGTCTATGAGTCTGTCCGGGTGGATCGTTTGTGAGCTCATCAGACAGTTTAAATCAAGATATTAATGAGGCGGGGAAATGCCAGACCAGCAGCGCTTGGTGTTCGCACCCTGTAGCACAAGAAAAAGAAGGATGCTATTTTCATATCCAGTACATGACAGAGTCCTCGCAGTATTGACCACCACAACTGCAGTATTTTCCTGTTATCAGACTGTCTGAGCAGATCAAGTCCCAGTGTTTTGCTTGCATAACACAGTGTCATCTGGTGACATTAAAAAGGGGTCTCTTTGGAGGCTCGGCAGCATTACTCAGCTGAGAGTGGGTAGTTAATTGTCGGGGAGCTGCTTGTGTGTTTTTGCTGAGACACAATGCAGTGTAATAAGATGACACTGTGTTTTAACAAACAAAGGCAAAGGAGCATAGGGAGAGGCCTCGAAGGGAGAAATGACAAAGACACCAAAGACAGAGAAAATGTGTGCTTATGTTTGGGAAAAAAAAACAAAACTGCTTTTCCCCTCTTACACATGTTCACTTACATCCTCTATTCTTTTCCTCACCTCATCTCCTTTCATTCTAGTCCTTTCCACTTGAGATGCAAGTGGAGGAGGCAAGGAGGAATTGCAAGGGTCCGAGGCAACAGGCAGTTGACAAAAGCAAGGTCTCTACAGCTGTATTTTATAACCTCTGTCAGATAAATGAAACAGTGTTCATAACAATGACAAAGCTCCAGCAGCCATAGTTTGGATTATCTTGCTGTATATCTGCAAAGGGTAGCTCCTCCTGCAAGCTTTCTGTCTCCTTGAGATGCATATTAGGAATTGACACATCCTTCTGAGGTCACTTTCCGAGTCATAGGGAGGAGGATAGAGGTGAGATGAGCCGAGGTGCCACAAAATAGAAAAGTGAGAAGACCTGGTTGTTTTCTCTGTGTCTGTAAACAGCAACTCAGAGTTGCAGGAGCAATCGCAGCACTGTGATTTAATCTTTGTGGTTTCCAGAAATGGCACCGAGAGGAGAGACAGAAGAGATATCTGACAAGATGCAATAAACGGCTGGCTCAGTGTTGCCACAAACATGCTGATAACTTTCTACCACACTGTCTGAGCATCTGTTACAAAATGGCTTTTTCTTTCCCAGTATTGTGCCAGTGTGTATTCTCTTTTTTTCTTCCCCTCAATGACTGGGTTATGTTCATGTGTAATAGTTCAGTCTGTCTTTGCATTCATTTTGGATTGTTTGAGTCATGCGACACATTGTGAGCACCTAGCCATAAAAGCCTGTTCTTTATCTCAGCAGTGTCTTATGAGGTGGAAGATGGCAGCATGTTAAACCTTCCTTCATTCATAATAGATGCTGCAGCAATGATTTATATAAAAGGACACACTATCAGTGCAGAACAGAAGACATTTAACCCCATTACTGTGTATAAGGCTTATCTCCCTAAACCATCAATTGCCATGACAGTGTGAAATATGTTTAGTGTCACTTACTATAATCCATCTAATGGATCAATAAGGCAAGTGTGTATTTGTGTGGATTGTGCAGCACCCAGCGGTCTATCCTGGGTAGGAAGACTCTCCCCTGGGGAATCGAGAGCAGAAGCGTTCATCTTTACACGTCTCACCACTCCAGCTGTGCTTAATGAATTCTGTGGTGATTACTCCCACAGCTATTTCTGGAATGGTTTAAGTCAGAGATATCAGTCTTGACCCACATAAGATGAGTACAATGTGCAGTGCACTCATGAGGATTTGGAGCTCACTGGGTCAGAGTCTTATAGCCTGCATGTTTATGTGGGACTGAAGTGCTCTTAGGTATGAGGATTGAGAAAAGTAAGAAAATAAGATCTGGAAGAGATTTTCAATAACATCATGGCTATTCTTCAATACTGAGAAGACAAACCCTCATTTCATTGTACTTTCTTCATTAATGATGTAACATTTATTTGACTTTTATTGGTGCAGCTGTCAATCACTGTTAGTGTTGATTAAGCAGCCTGTTATTTTCTTGAATCTTTTCCTTTGTGAATTGCAGAACATTTTGAAAAATGCCTTCAGTCATTTTCAACATTCTGGAGTTAGAAGTTAACATAGTTTTAATCAACCAAAAACACACAAAAAAAATAGAAACAATTAAAAAAAAAAAAAAAAACTGCAGATGAGAAGCTTGAAATAGTGTGGGACATTTTAATTGAAGGATAAGTCAAACAAAATAGCAAAGTGTTTGCTTTAAGTTTCTGTGCATAAAGCTTAATAGGAGAGGTGAGAGAAAGGAGAGATGAGAAAGGTGCAGATAAAGTGCATCTAAAAAACATGTGTGTGTGTTTGTGTCAGATGGACACATGGGATTTTCCCAGATTCAGAATAATATTTATGCTATTTCTGTGCAAGGACAAAGATTCAGGGAGACGGGGCAGCAGGGAGAGTGAGAGAGAGGCAGAGGGTTAGATATTGTGTGCCAGTTTTCTGAAGCGTGTGTTCCTTCTTCCTCTGCTCCTGCTGTGTGTGTGTGTGTGTGTGTGTGTGTGTGTGTGTGTGTGTGTGTTTGTACAGTTTGAGGGTCACCCAGGAAGAGACTGCAGCGCAGCTCTTAGTCATCCTCACACCTCTCCCCTTTTTACCTGACTGTCCATCTGTCCACATATTTACCACCAGAAACAGATTTCCTGCTGGAAGCAAATTCAAGTGTGCAAATTTTACCTTTACATGAGTTTACAGTAAACAGTGAGCAGATAGTGTTTGTGGAAATATTAATCAGGGTAGTCCTGCCTATAAAAGGCAGAAGGCACGGCTGAAATGGTATGAAGGCTCTACTGTGTTTGAACAAACATGCACACAAACAAAATGTGTTGTTGATTCCCATTCAGCTGTGTTGTCCATTTGAACCAATAAGCCTATTCATTAATTTTCAGTCTGTCTCATATCTCATACTACGATTTACTCTCAAAACAGGCCTTATTTGCTTTTTTTAAATTAAATTAAAAAACATAATTATAAAAATAGAATAAAATACTAAGCTAAGTATGAATCAGCTACAGTGTGGTGGATAAGAAAAATGGAAATTGCCAATTCAATACAATACAATTTCTGTAGTGTTCCCTCTGTACACCACCGCAGTGGATTTTAAGTCTGAAGTGCAGACTTTCAGCTTCAGGGGGTTTAACAGAAATATTTGCATTAACTGTTTAGGAGATACAGCCATTTTTATATATTCAATCCATCCATCCATTCATTTTCTTCTGCTTATCCAATTCAGGGTCATGGGGGGGCTGGAGCCTATCCCAGCTGCCATAGGGTGAGAGGCGGGGTACACCCTAGTCAGGTTGCCAGTCTGTTGCTCAATTTTATTTATATAGCGCCAATTCACAACAACAGTTGCCTCAAGGCACTTTATATTGTAAGGTAAAGACCCCCCAATATGTGAATATTAGATAAAAAGCACATAGGCACAGAAAAAAGTGCTTATGTGAATGTGTTTGTGAATGGGTGAATGAGGCTATGAGTGCTCAAGCAGAGTAGAAAATGTCCATTACCATGGTTAAGAAAAACAACTTCACATCTGTCCAAGTCAAGAACTATCATCATGAAAGTCTAAAATCAAGAAACGCCTTCATAAGTGTAATTACAGAGTTTACAGCAAGGTGTAGACTTTGGAGCCTGCACAGTTCTGAAAAAAAATTGGAGAGATGAAACCAAGATGACCTTGTACCAGAATGATGGGAAGAGAAAAGTGTGTAGAATGAAAGGAACAGCTCATGATCTGAAGCATCTGTCAAATATGGTGGAGGCAATGTTATGTATGGCTGCCAGTGAAACCGGGCCACTAGTGTTTATTGATGATATGACTGCTGATAGAAGTAGCAAGATGAATTCTGAAGTGTACAGGACTATACTCTCTGCTCAGATTCACCCAAATACTGCAAAACTGAATGCATATGGATAATGACTCTTGGGACTCTTGGGTTTCACTCTTTTGAGACTCTTGAGTAAAACCCAAGAGTTTCACTCTTGTAAAAAGCATCTCAAGGGAGGAAATACAGCATTTGGTAATCTCCATTAGTTCTAGACTACTGGGATTCATTGACTGCAAATGATTTTTATTCAAGTATTTAAAAAAATCCTTATATTTAAAACTGTCAGTTTTTCCAATTAATTTTAAGCCTCTGAAAATGGGGGATGACGTATACGATGTAAAGCGTAATACTTTTGTTAAAACCCTTCAGTTAATATTTGAAGACTGCACATAAATCACATCTTGATTCTTTTATTTAAAATCCAGTGTAGTGTTTTCCTTTTACATGCTGCTGTCATGCAAAATAGAAGAATCTGTTCTTTCCTGTGGCTAAGCTAGTTAGCTACTCTCTATTGGTATATTTGCCAGCATTTGTAAAATACAGAGTTGAACTGAACATCTTTTGAGCCATTTTTTTGCAGGGTGGCTTTTTAGCCTTTATTGCAATAGGACAGTGGAGAGAAGACAGGAAAGTTGGGAGAAAGACCAGGGGAAGACATGCAGTAAATGGCCTTGGAGCGTATTCAAACCTGTAAAGGTAAAGGTTGTTCAGGTAAATAGTGACCAGTATATCTGAGTAGTGGAGTTTTCTTTTCATTCATAAACCAGTAATCTAGTTCTTTCAAGGTCTCAATTGAACCATGAATTTGGAAACTTGTTACACCTCTAATAAATCAAACTTGACAGCAAAGCTTTCTTGGCCAGCTGAAAACAGGTGCTCATCCGAAAATACCCAGGTAAGAGTGCTTGGAGTCTCATTGATTTATCTGCTGAGATGATTTGGTTGCTATGATAGATGATATCCACGAAAGCTATGTGTTTCAAATACCTGACCAAGCTGATCACTGCTTAACTGGGAGACCCTTAGTGAACAAAATGTTCCTCCAATCGTTATTTTTGATATTACTGTGACAAGTTTTGGAATTTCATTTAGTACAGGCAGTTGATTTGAGGGTTGGTTGTTGTAGTTTTTTTTTTTTTTTTTTCTCTCTCCA
>VUQS01057049.1:10531-22974 GCA_015108495.1 Heterochromis multidens | reverse complement strand
ATATGATTCCGACCACCACATTTTGGCCCTTGTCAGATTCATTCAAATCCTTACACTTGCCCATTTTTCCTGCTTCTATCACATCAACTTTGAAGACAAAATGTCAAGACAAAATCCCTAATGCTTGCTCCCCACCCACTAACAGGAGCCATGATGAAGAGATAATCAGTGTTATTCACGTCATCTGTCAGTGGTCATAATGTTATGTGTGATCGGTGTATGATACTAGAGATATGCCTGCTTTGAATCATTTGTTATCCTGCCCTCTACCTTTATCCATCTACATGGGGGGCAAATTTAAATATAAAGCACAGTAGTGCAAAGAGAGTTACATTTCAAATGAATCTTGGTCCACAGGACACGATGGCGCTTCTGGACCATGTTCAAATATGGCTTCCTTTTTGCATCATAGAGCTTTAGTTGGCATCTGCAGATGGCACGGAGGATTGTGTTAACCAACAGTGGTTTCTGGAAATATTCCTGGGCCCATTTAGTAATGTCATTGACACAATCATGCTGATGAGTGATGCAGTGTCGTCTGAGGGCCCGAAGACCACGGGCAATAAAGGTCTTTGGTCTTGTCCCTTACACACAGAGATATCTCCAGTTTCTCTGATTCTTTTGATGATGTTATGCACTGTAGATGATGAGAGTTGCAAAGCCTTTGCAATTTGACGTTGAGGAACATTGTTTTTGTAGTATTACACAATATATACATATTTTTATGCACTCTTTCACAGATTGGAGAGCCTCTGCCCATCTTTACTTCTGAGACACTCTGCCTCTTTATGACATCCCTTTTATAGCTAATCATATTACAGACCTGATATCAATTAACTTAATTAGTTGTTAGATGTTCTCCCAGCTGAATCTTTTTGGACTTTCTTGCTTTTCCAGCCATTTTTTGCCCCCATGCCAACGTTTTTGGGACCTGTAGCAGGCATCAAATTTGAAATGAGCTCATTTAGTGGATGAAGGTGTACAATTGTCCAGTTTCAACATTTGTTATGTTATCTATGTTCTGTTGTGAATAAAATATTGGCTCATGTGATTTGGAAGTCCTTTGGTTTTTTTTTTTCCCGATTTTAAGAACGTCCCAACTTTTCCGGAATTCGGGTTGTAGTTCTGTTCATGGTTTCAGTTTGGTTTGTATTATATTCTTTGTGTCCCTGTGTATTCCTGCCTCCCTTGTGTCTCTGTGTCAGGTTTAGTCTCTGTCTCTGTGTTTGTCTTTTTGTCCTTTAGTGTCAAGTTAGTTGTGAGTCCCACCCGGTCTGTTTGCTTGCTTCCTGGTTTATTTTGGTAATGGTTTTTCTGTGTCTCATGTTAGGTTTTACTTCCTTTGTCTCATTTTCTCTATTAGGGTAAGCTGTCCTCCCAGGTGTTTCTTCTCCCCAAGTCATCTTGTGTTTATTTATGGCCTCAGTTCCCCCCTGGCCCTCTGTTGCGTCCTGCTTCAATGCTGTGTGTTCCTCTGCTCTGTGATCCTCGTGTGTGTGTGTGTGTGTGAATTCCAAGGTTTATTCTTTGCCTTTTGGACTTTGTTGTTTTTTCGGCTGGCAACAATAAAGCTGTGTTTGAGTCTATGTTCTGTTTCCCGTGTTCTACATTTGGGTCCAAATCCTGCCTTAATTAATTGCATTAATTGCAATGCATTAGTTCTCATTCTTTAAAATAATCCAATTACATGAGAAAACTGGTGTGTATGGTCTGTCAATCCAGCCAATACAAGTGACATAAAAATGCAGTATGACTACGCCAAAATGGAATCCAGGATGTGATGTTAACTAGTATGAATGCAGCAACAATATGTGCTTGACATACTCATTCAGATAGAGTGTGTGTGTGTGTGTGTGTGTGTGTGTGTGTATTAAAACTAAATGTGATGCACATATATTGTTCAGTGAAATGAAATATGGTTTTAAATCTATATTATCTGGTTGTGTATATTGTTAAACAATTTGGGTTCTTTCAGGCCTGTTATTTTTTATTGCATATGGATACATATACAGCCATGAGCACTAGAGGGCGAACTTTTTCCTGCTGTCTGTTTGGCAGGAAATTAATCACACACACACATACACATGGAGAAAATATTGAAGAAGAGGCTGATCCTCACATGATCATAGTGTGAACTGATGCTGAGCTCTGACATCTCTAAAGCACAACTGTAGGAAACAAAAAGGTCTTTGATTTCCATATTAAAAGCCTGTGTTTTTCCAGAAATAAATGGAATATCTCAAAACCTCTGCACACACACCAAGACCACAGGCTGCATATATTTTGCTTAGTTTTTGGTTCTTTTAGAAATATGGATATTGTAGATCTAAACATTCTTTGCATTGTAAACTCTTTGCTTATCATACAAAGTATCTAAAAACAACATTTTTCAGTTAAAGATTCTTCTCTTTCGTTGGGACTGCTTATGCTCTACTCTGATTCTGTACATTTCAGTTCTAATTTTTGTACAAGCTCCATCTCTAATGTAATATCTGGGGAAAATTAGAGTTTTAGTAAATTCAGGAACAGTACTTTTTCAGCATCCATGTGGAATGCATCCAAAATGAAATGGGACCCTGTTAAATTAGTTTGTCCAACCAACTGAACAAAAGCACAGTCTCTTGCTTCTGATGATCTAGTATTATGTCCTTGTTGTTTTAACATGGGGCCAGTTTGTATTATTTCAGCATAAGAGTGCTGCTTTAGCTCTGGGTTTCTGTATATACAACTGAGCTAAGCTGTTTTCTCTGCTGTGTGTAGGCAGAATAGGGAAGCATGAGCACAACCTTTGCTCCTCCCCCTGGAAATTTTGAGCTTCAGACATTTAATTTCCTGCAATCTGATGCTTTTTTTTCTTCATGCACTGATGTGTACCTTCTCTGCAATCATTTATGGTGCAAATGTATTTATTTATGTAAAATAAAACACAAAAATTGGCCACCAGCTTATGGTTTGGCATTACACAGGCATAATTTACTGTTTTGTCCTCTTGTCTCTTTTCCTTGGTCCAGATATCAGAGTCAGTGTGTAATCAGATGACTATTCTGTCTAATAACAGGCCATTTTTGTATGTTTTGTTTAGGGAACACTTGCAAAACTTTTTTGCATTTCTCTTTTATTTAGAACCTGTTTTTACTAGGTCAACCAAATTTTGAAGTCTGAGGTCTACAAGATGAACAGGAATGGAGACAGCACAGACTCCTGTACTGCACATCACCAAATCAAACAGACTACTGCCCAGTCTCACATACTGCGGCCTACTTGTTAGTCAGTAATCCATGAGATGGTGGACATGTTCTCTCACCAGTCGTACTGCATATAGTTAACAGAGGTGTCAGCTAACTATTAAGCTATTAAACCAACTCTTCTGCCTCATGATGTTAAGAGAAGAGTGGGGTTGTTAGCAAAGCTAATGACTGAGGTGAAGTTGGCGGTTCTACCTATGGAACAGAACCAAAGTACACAGAGCCATATAGTCCAAACAAAACAAAACAGTCCAGGGGGTTGGCCTAGCCAAGGGGCAAAACTCAAGGTCAGAGGCTAGGGGCGGAGATGATGTGACACCTCTGGTGGCTTGGCAGGTGGCTGACCAAGGCAGCGACGAACCTCGCGTGACTTGGCTGGAGGCCGACATTGGTGGAGGTGATGTGACAAGGCTGGTGGCTTGGCATGAGGCAGACGACGGCAACGGACACCCTTGGGCAGCTTGACTGGAGGCCGAAGTCGGTGGCGAAGGAAACCCTCTGGGGGCCGACGGAGAGCGACGGAGGCCCTTGGAATCTGGCGGCACTGGACCATCAGGCTCTGGTGCAGGCTCCCTGGGATCCATGGCCTGAGGTTCAGGCTTTGGTTCAGGTGCAGACTGCCTGGAACCCACGGGCTCAGGTTCAGGCTCAGGTTCAGGGGTGGGCTGCCCGGGACCCACAGGCTCAAGTTCAGGCTGAGGCATGGGACCCTCAGGCAGAGAAGGATCCACGGACTCGGGTTCCCCTGGCTCAGGTGTAAGCTGGGGCTGCTCGTCAGGGTTCACAAGCAGACATCTGGGCACGGCAGGACCAGGCAAAAGTCTTTGTGTTGCCCAGAGCAAAAGCTGACTGAAGGGGCCCAGCGTCAGCAGACGCGGGTGGAAAAACAGTCTCTGGCTGGGGCCCAGCTGCACAGGATTCACAGGATTCTCTGGTTGCTCAGGATACACAGGATTCTCTGGTTGCGCAAGGCTCACAGCTGTCTCCTCTAGCAGCTGGGGCTGCGCAGGGCACACAGCCGACTCTGGTTGCTCCGGCTGGGGGCTGCAGGGTGCTCAACAAGCTCTAGTTGCTGGGGATGCCCAGGACTGTGGGGACACCCAGCCACCTCCTCTGAAGACTGGGATTGTCACTGATGCCCAGCTGCTCCCACTCAAGGGACCAAGACTGGTGCAGGCTGAGCCCTAGCCACCTTCACTCTGGCGACAGGCATGGGTGCTGGGACAGGCCGGACCCCAACCGCTCCTACCCGAGGAACTGGTACGGGTGCCGGAGTCGGTGGGATCTCGGCTGCCCTTACCCGGGAAACGGCATGGGTTCAGGGACAGGCCGGACTCCAGCCGCTCCCACCCAAGGAACTGGTACGGGTGTAGTAGTCGACGGGGTCATGGCTGCCCTCACCTGGGGAACCAATATGGGTGCAGGGACCAACTGGACGCCAGCTGCCCCCACCCAAGGAGCAGGTATGGGTGCAGGGACAGGCTTGATCCTGGCCATCCTCACCCAGGGAACTGGAACAGGTGGGGGAGAAGGCTTAGAGGTGGCACCTGGTTGAGCAACAGTCTTTAAAAAGGTTAGCTCAGGGACCTTGGCAGGACCATGACATGTAGTTGTGATTACAGACTACAGATTACTTTAAATTGTTCACTCAGTGTCCCCGCTTCAGTGTTATTCATTTTGTAAAGTTCTTATCTCTGTGTCTCCCTGTTTCAAATTAATGTTTTACTTCCTGTTGTATTTCGGTAGTTATTTGTCTCCTGTGTCTTGCATTTAGTTTTGCTTCCTTTGTATCATTGTCTTGAATCTTTTCAGTTGTGCCTTGTTCCCCAGTTGTGTCCACTTCCCCTAATTCCCTTCCATGTATTTGTAACCAATTTTCTCTGTTCTTTTTCAGAATGCTTGTTAACCTTCACTTGTGTGCTCTTTGTCTCTGAAGAAGTTTGGATTTTGCTGTTCATTTTTCCTTCTGTAGACTCCCGTTTACAACAGGTTAATTTAGTTTAACCTGTTGGTTTCAGAGTACTGCATCTGCATTCCTCTCATCCCACACTTCATGACAGATCACAAATGCATATGCAAATGCAAAAAGCTGTTATACAATGAAATGCACAATACGTAGATTACTACTTTTTAATTATTAAAAATATATATATTAATAATTATTAAAATATAATATTTATTACAGTGGAGTCCACATTTAATTACTCATTAAAATTTTTTGGGTTTATAATTCATCAGATGCCTCTTCAAGATAAGTCCCACCAAAATTTGAAAAAGGGAAGAAGAACAATTCCAGCAGGCAGCAGGCGGACAGTCTTTCTCTGATAAAAAAAAATATTACTTGAACCTGCTCTCTGTGACGAGAACAGGATGCCTCTGATTCTGGTATTCTCTGGGGAATTTCAATCAGTCTGAATGGTGCTAGGCGGTAAGCACAAGTACCACTAAACAACTGGCAGTGTTTGTTCTATTCCTTGTTGCACAAAGAAACAGACAGTGGTCCTGTGGCTTCTACACCCCTGTCCTGTTCCCCTGGTATCGCTACCACACTCGTGAGACTGTGCTGGGAAACACCACAAATCTTCCAACTGCACCTATGGACATGCCATCCTGGTTGAGCTGGCCTACCTGTGCAACCTGAATGGACTGCTTGTACCTTCTCATGCTACCAGTAGTGCCAAGGACACTAGCAAAATGCAAAACTAGAAAAAAATTGTCAGGACTAGGAGAAAGCAATGGTCTTTGTCCACCTTTCCTTGAGGGTGGACAACTGTTTCATTGTGTTTCACAGTGAACCTGAACTGTATCTGCTGTCAACTGCACCTGGGTTGAAACATAACTTTGCTGTCTACAAGTGTCCAAACATTTACAGGTGACACCAGGGTAACTTCCCATGTTCAGAGTGACTCTAAATTTAGGGTACCCTTGGTTTAGTTGCTAGATGCTTTTAGTTTTTGTTCTGTTTTGTTTCTATGGCTCATTAAAAGCCATTTGGAACAGAGCACTTTTATAACAAATTCCTGTTGTGGTTTATTTGTTAACAGAATTAATGTTAAGACACAGAAAGTTAATTGTGTCTTAACTGTTTAAGAGTTGTCATTATAAAACTAAGAGTTATAATTATGAAACTAAATCATCATTCTGTAATTTGTCATTAAACCACAGTGTATTTTTAAGTAAGTGAAAATTTATATGAAGTGATGAAGTGATCTTACAGCAGCATTATATTTTTTATTTTGAAATGTTTTTAAGGACAAATATAGCAAATTGAAATGCAGTAATGCTGTATTACAGCAGTATTATGTTATAGTATTATTAGACAAGGTAAAGCTAATATTCTATTAAGTGAAACTCTTTCAATGTTCATATCCATTAAATTAACATGTTTGTATGTGGAATCATATCTGGTCAATCAGTATGTACTTGATAAGATCTGTAATTAACAGTATATTGTAATTACAATAACATTTTCTGGACATTTAAAAAAAATCCATATCCATTAACCTTACATTGGGAATACCTTTTTCATAGTAAAGATCTGTTAAATATACAAGATTTTTATGTAAAGTTACACATAAAAACCCATTTTGCAATTGATATAATTAAAAATTAACAGTAGATTGTTATAATTATGAACCCAGTTACCAGTTTAACAATAGTATTTTGACTTTCTTATGGGTGGTATATTATTTTATTACATTACATATGGAATAAAAGCACATTATTTATATAAAATTTTTTTTTTTTTATATAAAATTAGATAGTAAAACCCAATGACAGTACTTTTCTGCAATTTGAAGCCTGATTAATTGTATTACAACAGAGTTTGACCATATTATTAGGTAATTTAATTGTTTTTACACATGTAAATACCTTTTATTTCATATAAAGAAATCTGTAAAAATATGCAAGATTTCATGCAAATTTAAAGCTACAACAAATGTATTTTAATTAACTGTCCCATAAAATTGCAGAAATTTTCTGTAATCTAATAACAGAAAATTTCTATATTTTTATGTGATGGTAAATTTAGGGGTTAGATAATTTACCTCATGCAGTATACTGGACTGCAAAAATGTGTTCTCAGATGACCAAGACAGGTGCCTCAGAGAGTATTTAAAAAGAGGTAAAAGGAAAAATAAAAGAAATAAAGGCTATTATAGTTTGTATATTATGTAGATTTATATTTTGGTTCATTTCAAGCCACTGACCTTACAAGGGTAGCCAGCTTTAATTGAGCGAGTGTTAAACAGTTCTTTGAATTTGGGAAAACCCCAGATTTTCACTTCTGCATTTAGTTAGGGGTTGCCCCATGGTTTTGATATGGATGCTTAGATTCCAATAAGTTTTTGGATAAGGATTAGTGCTAGGGTAAGAGCTTATTTTACATAATCAGTTTACTCACACTCTTACATTAGTACGTTCCATGAAATCCGTTGACAACCTACACAGTACAATGCTACCTTTCCTCACTTTTAGAACAACTTCCATGGCTTTCATGGCTCGGCTGCAACCCTTACTGAGTAGGGTGGGGTTACCGGGGCCCAACCCTGAAGCCAGGCTTGGGGAAGGAGCTCGAGGGAGAGTGGCTGGTGGTCGGGTCTTAGCCCATGGGACTCGGCCGGGCGCAGCCCAAAGAGAAGACATGGGCCCGCCCTCCTGTAGGCCCACCACCCACAGGAGGTGTCGAAGGGGTCAGGTGCAATGTGTGCCAGGCAGAAGCCCAGGCAATCCGAACCCCAGCTATCAAGGCTGGCTGTTGGGACATGGAACGTCACCTCTCACCCCTGTCCCTGAGATCTTCAACTCCCACTTCCAGCAGAACTTCGACGGCATTCCAAGAGAGGCTGAGGACATTGAGTCTGAATGGACCATTAGCACCTCCATTGCTCAGGCTGCTGCAAGGAGCTGTGGCTGCAAGGTGGTTGTGTCAAGGCGGTGCTGTGTAGTTGCAGAGTGAGGACCCATATGCAGGACTCTGAGGCTAAATTCAAGCAGGCAGCTTTATTGGTGAGAATTACTAAACCAAAATACAAAACATAAACCTCTGGCATGACAGGGCATAAACCAGGAACTTGGAACTAGAACTAGACACGAGGAGAAAACGTAGAACAAACAGCGGGGAAAACATATGATGACAACGTGACAAGGAACTAAGAAAAACTGAGGGCTTAAATACACACGAGGTGATCAGGGGGATGGAGAACACCAGGGAACACAGGTGAGCTAAATCAGCAAAACAAGACAGAGGGGAGCAAAACTAAACACAGGGAACCATGACAGTTCAGTTCAGGTTCAGGTCCAGGTTGCCCGGGAGCCACGGGCTCAGGTTCAGGTTCAGGTTCAGGCTGCCCGGGACCTACAGGCTTAGAAGGACGCTGTGGCTGCGCAGGACGCTCAGCAGACTCTGGTTGCTGTGGCTGGGGCTGCACAGGGCACACAGGACTGTGCGGCCCCTCCCTGAGCCTGGTTCTGCCCTAGGTTTCTTCCTGTTAAAAAGGAGTTTTTCCTTCCCACTGTCACCAAGTGCTTGCTCATAGGGGGTTGTGTGATTGTTGGGGTTTTCTCTTTACTATTATAGGGTCTTAACTTACAATATAAAGCGCCTTGAGATGACAGTTGTTGTGATTTGGCGCTACATAAATAAAATTGAATTGAACTGAATTGAACTTATGAGGCCAGGAAAGAAACCCTGTTTACTTATACTGCCCTTTTCTCTAAATGTACCATCAGGATACTGACAACTCCTAGGAACTACTATGACACTGATGTCCTAATAAATTCATGATTCAAGGGTTATAAAGCCTTGCAGTTTCTGCCTCATCATGGTACTATGCATTACCCGGTAATAATGACTTTTGTCTCATAATTAAAGGATAGTAAATCATAATTAGGAAAAAAACTCTCAAAGTCAAAGGTCTCTTTGTGTTTCCGTAGTTTGAGTAGGTGAAGCAGGTAGGAGTGAGACCTCATCTTCCTCATATCTGTGCGCAAGACCGCTGTCCCTGACGTCACGGAGGTTCATTTATTCCGCTGGCTTCCTGCTGGGGCTCCAATCCGTCTGTCGTAGTGGTACTCGCTACTTTTTGCTTCCCGCCTCACTTCACCACTCTTTCCTAAGTTTTGACGCCGGGGGGAAACGCGTCGACATTTCGGGTACGTACACGCTTCAAATCGCCTCGTGGAACCGCGTGTGTTTAGGTGTGTATGTGTGTGCCCGTACTCCTCTTAACTGTAAGCGGGGTTTCAGAGCTCTAACTGCCCGTGCGACAGGCTGTCAACGTGTAGGCAGAGATGCGACACGGAGAAGGGAGGGGTGGCTGAAGGCTGCTGTAGCGCAGCGCCAATAAATTACGCAGATATGTGGACCAATTTAAACTATGTTGGCATTTAATGCACAGCTCGCACGAACGTGGCAGCCAGAAACCGTGAAACTCTTGCAGTAATTCTTGGGGGTAGCCACTCTTCCTCGTTTAACCACTTAAATGAGGAAGATGAACTACTCTAGCAGCAGTGGAGACTCTTTTAATTTGTGGCGAGGCTTAGCTGAGGCTCAGCGCTTCTAATTTTCTTCGCAGGCTCTGCCACTAATCACATTAAAGGCAATCGCAGCCAAACATTAGTCTGCGTGGTGGGTTTAATCGTCGCCTACTGTGCAAATAGAGAGTGAGTGGTGACCGTGATAATGATTTGAGGCAGCTGTGTGTAATGAGAATCACGGGCTCCACTGCTCACTTTAACTAATGGAGTCTCGCTTCAGTCTGGCTTTTTTTTTTTTTTTTTTTGCTGCTCTTTCATCATCCTAATTCCGCACATTAGCTTTGATGAAATCTCAAAGACGTACTTAATGATGATTATTTTAGTTACATGCTGACAGAAAGAAAATGGGCAACTCTTGCAATCATCGAGTCGTTTATTTCACTTTTTTTCAGAGATATTTCTGATGTGTCCATAAAAATGCAAACTTTCAGAGGAAGTTTGTCTTCGGTGCTCTAAGACTTGGCTTAGTTCCCGCTTGACTGGCACTCTTTGTTTCCTACTGATTTGACTTGTAATACAAGTCCATACAAGTACATAGATCCTGCGTTGTGACATCAGTTACAGGCAGGAAGTTGACAGTACTGACTGGAATAAGCAGGCTGCTGGCAGTTGCACCTGCGGGACTTCAACTCCTAATGTGCAGGTTGCCCTACCTAGAGAAACAGTGACTTGTGCTGTCCCCCCCGGACACTGCACTGAACTTTACCAACATTCCGTTCTAAAAACTTGCCTAGAAGCAACACAATAGCCAGTCAAACGTCTCAATATCATAACATCTGTATTCAGTATAGCCCACAGCAAGATGCAATCAAGCACATTTAGCAGCAGCATCTTCCTAAAAAAAAAAAAAAAGGCACAAAGACGGTGTCAGCTGGAAATGTTGATGCTGCTACACAATCAAAAAGTCAGATGAGAAAATAAAATGGTTTTCTAAACTCTGCATCTCTACAATGTCAGACTCTAGCAAAATGACCTCAGCAACATAAGCTGATCAGTGCACTCAGGCGTTTATCAGCCATTGTATTCCTAAAATATTATTCAAGCATCATAAATGGCTGAAGGAGTGCTCACCACCGGCAGTAGATTAGGGCAGGTGTCACTAACGGCAGCCTCAATGATTTAAGCTCCACGTCAACTTGTGCAGACTCTTTACCTGTTAGGATAGTTTGCTTTCTATTTTCGAAAGCATAAACAGTTAGTTTGTGGTTGCTTATTTCTTGGCTAGCTAAGAAAATGCATGAAAACCAGCACTGCCAAAGCAGTGATTAAGCACCAGAAATTTTGTCCATTCAATAAAGTGATGTTAACCCCAGTTGTCTATCTTCAAATGTGAAATCATGCAGTCAGAAATTCATCTCAAACACATTAACCAGCCAAAGAATCCAAAGATGGGACCTGCTGCTGTTCAAACTGTATTTTCAAGATGGTGTAAAGGGTTTTAAAAAGTATATGCACAGGGCATACAGGATTACAGCTTGTGTCATCACACTGACCTGATAAATCTTCTGCAAAAAAAAAATCTGTGCAGGTTTCGCTTGAGCCTGGAGACTCTGGGGAGTGTGGGGGCCTCCCCCGAGATATTTTAAGCATCAGACACGTAATTTCTTATGAATTTTGTACCTTTGTTGAATCTGTTTATGATTCTCCCTGATGTTAGGCCACTCTTGTCTATTGCTTGGGGACACATCCTGCTTAAATCAGTCTTGACTTTTTACTTGTTTATATTATATGTAAATGTATTATTCTACAATTTATTTAGCACATTCAAAAATGGGAGCTAACCCAAAGCTTTCTGGTCAAGTCAAAAGTATTAACATTCAAGTGTACGAAACTGAATTGACAACCCAACTTCCACGTAAAACATAATGCAAATAGAACAGTTAAAGGGAAATCAAGTGCAACTGAAATGAAAAAGCCAAATTTGAATAAGAATTTAATGAGTACATTTAAAAGAAAAGGTTACAATAGAAGAATCAATATATGAGAAATTCTACAAAGGGAGACTAAAAGAGCAGTAAAAAAAAACCTGCAAAGGACTTGTTGGGTGGATGACCTCAGTGACCTGGAGGCAGAATATAGAGTTAACGGGCTTGTGATAAAAGTGAATCTGATGCACAAATGGCTTTGAAAACATAATGATAAAATTTGCCAGTGCAACTGAGCCTAAGCAGGAGTGAAATGTTGTCTTTTCTTTGTGCCAGTTAAAAGTCTAGTAGCTGTGTTTTGATCTGAAAAAGTGGAACTGGACAGACTTGCCTTACAGTAGCCCAGCTCAGAGGTGAGAAAAGCAGCCTGTCACAACACTAAAGGATTTTATTGTTAAATGTAATGGAAGGATTCTTAAAAACACCAACATTTTTTTTTTTTTTTTTTTTTTTTTTTTTTTCAATTTTTATTTTTTTTTTTTTTTTTTTTTTTTTTTTTTTTTTTTTTTTTTTTTAATATCTTTGAATTTTGGGTAGCTGGTTAGATGAGTGGTTTGAATGTATTATAATAAATAAATTATGACTATTTGTAGCTCTGATCTGAGAGTGGTAAAGATGGAAAACTAGCTTTGTTATTTGATACAGAGATCTATGTGAATGTCTTTTATCTCCCCCTTGCTGGTGAGTTTTCACATTAGTCAGATGTGGATTGCTCCTCTGAGAGCATTTGTCA
>VUQS01057044.1:0-15277 GCA_015108495.1 Heterochromis multidens | reverse complement strand
AGAAACCAGCACCACTGACTAACAATGGGCCATTTGGTCAGTTTCATGATCAATAGTATGCAAATTGTCATGACCATTGATCAATGGCCATGAGTACCATTCACAGAGATTGGGGAATGGCTGCAATCACAGCATTGTAAGATGGTGACAGATGTACCCTTAGGCCCCCTCCTCGGTTCAGAGATGGTCTTTCCCTTTTCACGTAAATGGCCTCCTTGACTCCCCGTTCAAACCAGCGTTCCTCCCTGTCCAGGATGTGTATGTCCTCATCACTGAAAGAGTGGCCACTGGCCTGTAGGTGTGAATAGACTGCGGAGTCCTGGACCGAAGAGGTAGCTCTTCTGTGTTGTGCCATCCTCTTGGCCAAAGGTTGTTTGGTTTCCCCAATGTATAAGTCACGGCAATCCTCCTGGCACTTAACAGCGTACACTATATTACTCTGTTTGTGCCGGGGGACCCGATCCTTAGGGTGGACCAATTTTTGGCGAAGTCTGCAGTCAGCTGAGACTGAAGAAGTTACCAGTTGGTAACGAAACGTTTCTCCCACTAAAAAACGCCACGTCCAGATGAACAGATTCAGCTTTTTGGGCTTCTCAGAGCTTGCCTGAAATTGGAGTTTAAGGCAAAGACCTGTGAGCAAGATTCAAGACGATCCTGATTCAGAGGAAACTTACACAAGCGTGAAGTAAAAACCTGTAGAATATATACTCATGGACTCTGAATTTTCAATGAATTTGGAGGATCTTCTAACCAGGTAAATAATTTTCTTGTGAGACAGAGACTTCAAGAAAATTAAAAGTTGTTTAAACTTTGTGTTTTCAGTCATAACGTGACCGTCAAACTCTTGGTAAATGCAAGAAAGGTTACATACACTGTGTCCCAAAGCTCTGCTGTAGGGAAGAATGGGAATACGTTGTTCTTCTCCCACATAGGAAAATGTATTTGCATGCGGTGAAGTTTCCTCTTTTATCAACACAGTGTAAATTAGTTCACCACGATACATGAGACTGACATCATTATAAATGCTTTGCATACGCTGAACCAGTACAACAAGTAGTTCCACTAGAAAAGATTCTGGTGTCAGGTATCTTCTGGTATAAAAACAGGATGCAATGATCTGGACATTACTGACTTTTAAAGAGAAAAGATGGGGAAAACATTCACTGGCTGAGTTGCTGAAAATAAAATGTGTAATATGTTAATTTGAGCATGCCGTTCTGTGTTAGCCTTGCTAGCCGAAGGCCCTCTTATAGTTTTTATTCTGGAGTGTCTGACCACATCTCATCAATGGATGGCTTTTGCCTTTGAGTGTGATATCTCCATTATAAGCCATCTTTTCAGATGGGTTTTCCCACATTGCCCCATGACCATGACCACACTTAGATCAAATGATGACTACTGAGAAAACCCCATCCACTGATAAAGAAGCTGTCTATGTCTATATCTGGTAATTGGACCTTGAACTATGGTAACTCCTTCTTGTTTTAGTACCTTTGCCACAGAGGACGTACTTTCAGTGACATGGTTGTTTGTCTGACTATCAGTAAGATTACACAGAAACTATCAAGCTGAATTTCGTTAAACTTGGTGGAGAGGTAGAAATTGAACAAAGGAGGAACCTTGTAAATTTTGTTGTAGATAACTTTTTTAAAATTATGCCAAAGCGAGAGCCGAGGCAAAGGTACGACCACTGCCATTTTTCTGTCTATCAACACATGTAGGATTATGCAAAAACTAAGCTAAACTTCATGAAACTTGGTAGCAAAGAGGAACATCATCAAAGGAGAAACCCACTAAAAATGCATTTTTAATATTGCAGATCATTTTCTTCAAAAATGGTGCATTTGTCTTGGCCCGAATGCCCTTCTAGTTTACCACATTTATGAATTGAGACAATGAACCCAAACATTTACTACAACTCCTTTACTGTTCCTCTTACTGAAATATAAAATTGTAATAATGACTTTATTCTGCAACCTGCGGCCTCCATCAGTAAGCACTTTTAAAAAATCATGTACACCATTTAAAAAAAAATAAAAAATCCTCCTGGGAGCACATCAGAAGCCTCTGCCATCGTTGTTCTTGTGTTTTCTCTGCCTTTATCTGAGTCTCCTTGGGAAACTAATGATGTCTTTTCATGCTCTCCTTCTTGTTCACAGTCTGACAAAGTGGAAGCCTACAATGCAGGAAAGCTGATGAGTATGCAAATGACTGGAGACAGAGAGACAAAGGGAGAGAAATGAAAGCAGAGAGGCAGTAGTGGAGAGTGATATGTGTCATTTGGTGATGTCATGCATCCAAGCGTCCAGGGTGACAGCGGCGGTGGTAACAGCCTGAGTCAGAGGATGACATCAACGCTACAAGCTGTCAGACAGGTTGTGAAAGGGCTTAGTCTCACGCTCCCATTGTCCCTTGGTTAATGCTGTTATTCAGGCTGCCACCGGCCTTACCATTTGTTAATCTGACCTAACACACACTTAAACACAGGACAAAGACACACAAACAGCAAATTTAAAGGCCAGCATAGAGAAACGCCAGCAGTGAAATGTCAGCCCATAACACACCATCAGAGCTTTTTGAATACAAAAGAAGGAGCACACAGTTTTGAGTGAGGTCAGGCAATGAAAATTTACTAGCAGACAGATTCAGTGGAGTTTGCAAAGCTTGAATTGATTGCCTTACTGTGAACAAACATAAAGGCAGCATTTTTATTTTATTTTTTCTTATTATTGAACACAGTGAAAGACCAAAAACCAGCATTAAACTGGCCCTTTAAACCATGTCTTATTTATATCGCTGTGTCACAGAGCTCCAAAAACACATAAATCAGCAACACTGTTAGACTGGGTTACTTGTCCCTTCATTATCATGGACATGAGCCCTGCAGTTTATCTGCAACCTACATACAGTGCACTTTCTTTATGCTCCGAGAATGTATTTAACTAGAAAATAAAGTATTTACTCCCATTTGAGGAGCATTTGTCACTTCAGCGAACAGCTTTTAAAATTAATTTTCAGAAGGAACAAATGGACTTGGGGCTGTGTGCCACAATCATGATGTGTTAACAGATGGACAAACCTGTTGTTTGTTTTGTTCTATTCTTGGAATTTGCTGACAAGAAATATACAAAACAACATCAAAGATTTCCATTAAGACAAAAGGACATGGGCAACAATAACAAAAATAGATCTGACATACTAAACTTTCTATTGAAGATGCAAATTAAGAACTATCTTTCCTCACTCTGGATTCAGATTTCAACTTTGTGTTGTAATTATATTTTTAAAGGGGTCCTATTATGCTCCTTATTTTCTGTCCAGTGTCTACAGTTATAAAAGTGGATGCTCATATTGAATAAGTTTCAGATAATTGGGTCAGTATATGTACAAGTAATCCCTGTGAGGCAGAAGCTCTGGCTACAGACTGCTATAAACACTCAGTTTCAGACAGTTTTTTTTTACACTTGGCTCTGTATGATGTCAGTAAGAGTGGATATCCTTAATATGATCATCTCAGGTTCAGCTTTGGCTGCGAGCACAGAATCACAGTAGGTTTTGATACAGACACTCTCTCAGTCTGTCTGTCAGTGACATATTTTATTGCATAAATGACATTTTTTTCCCTGCTGGTAGTGATATATATATATATATATATAAAAAGCCAGGGGATACAAATTAGTAGGATTCATTTCCTGTGGACCAGGAATGTCTGGACATATCATTCATATCCTTGCCAGGATCACCTATCAACTGAGAGGCTTATTTCTGATGGTCATTTCCGTTAAATATTGTGAAAAGGGGCGCTGCCATCTTGCACTGCTGATCATGTCACTGCAACCACAATCTGCACAGCAGTGACCGCGGGTGGAGACATGCTATTGAGATACCGCTTCCTTCCTGTCCCTTTTTAGTAAGCTAAAAGTACACATAATCTATAAGGGGAAAGTAGTTCATTGGCATTGACAGACAAGAAGTTAGCAATCGTTTTTATCTAGAAAATGATTCATATACATTGAGCATCCACCACAGACTAAGACAGTCAAGAATGTCCTGGGCAGGCTATGTTAATTTTAATGTGTGTCTCCTCGCAATTTGGTCAGGCAAGAGGCAGAATACTCATACCGTGTCTCCACCATAGACTGTATAAAAAAGATGGACATAGCCTCCATGATGTTGCCCATTGTTCTCTGGAGCCTTAGCAACATTAGGGATGTTCCTGGTGACTAATTTACTAGTCATTGAAACAAGAAAGAAAAAAATAGACTAGTTGACTACTCTAAAAGACAGAAAACCTAAAGAAAACATTAAAGACTGAGAACACTTTAACTGGAGAAAGTTAAACATTGGCCAAACAAGTATTTTGTGTGTATTTTAGAAGGTATATGAAACCATTAATCACGTTCTTCATTAAATGTGCAGCACTTTGCACCATGTATGAGATCACAAACACATACAGTGGCAGATCAGTTTGCAGAGTTTGGCTAACCTTAACCTTAACTGCTAGTGGCAATAGCCTTGGTTTGTTGGTTATATTCCAGTCTGTTCTGACATAGCTGACATACAACCGCTGTTTTGTTTAAAAAAAAAAAAAAATCAAAGCACTGCAGAACAGGGCTACGTAGCACAGCTGTTATCTGTTTACTTTCCACCTTGCTCGTTTATAACTTTCACAGACAGAGCAAGAAAGAAAAGCCCCTTTCACATAGAAACCCATTCTGTTCTATACCTTGCTCCGCCCCACTGCGCCAAACAAAGCGCAGCAAGCACAACCAGGGAGCACTCGCACGTACCTTGCAGCTTAGTGTGATGTACATTCGCAGAACCTTTAAAAATGCAGAATGACAGGGAGCAGGCACACATGAAGACCTTGAACAACCGCAAAAAATGACATACTACAGGCAGTGCGTAGAGGCCATTGCAACATGAATTTTGAGCCGTTTGCTTAATCTAGCGGTCAGTGCAGCACAAGGCCGCTTTTTATGTTCAGAGATTAAAACACACCGTTGGTAATAAAGGTACTGCACTGCAGTGGTTTGAATCATATCTATCTAATAGACTCCAATTTGTTCTTGTAATTCTATTTACATTCTACATGGTTCCTTTAGGCAGTATCATTAGAAGGCATAGCATACATTTTCATTGCTATGCAGATGATACCCAGCTGTATCTATCCATGAAGACAGATGACACACACCAATTAGTTAAACTGCAGGAATGTCTTAAAGACATAAAGACCTGGATGACCTCTAATTTCCTGCTTCTAAATTCAGATAAAACTGAGGTTATTGTACTCGGCCCTAAAAATCTTAGAAACATGGTGTCTAACCAGATACTTACTCTGGATGGCATTACCTTGGCCTCCAGTAACACTGTGAGGAATCTTGGAGTCATTTTTGACCAGGATATGTCCTTCAATGCGCTTATTAAACAAATATGTAGGACTGCTTTCTCTAAATGAGAAAGATCCTGTCTTAGAGTGATGCTGAAAAACTAGTACCGACTAGTATTGCTGGTGCCAACTAGCAAGGGCAGCAACGTTTAAATGTCTAGTCGATTTGTCGCGGACATCCGTAGTCTGGATTTTGAACCCTCAATGTCAACACTTTGTCCATCACCATGTTTTTGAGGTTTTTCTGGAGCCAGAGAGACCGTATTGAGGTTGATTAGCAAGCTGCACCCATACACAAAAGCCAAACAGGTTAATCAAAAAACGATATACCCTCTGTACAGTCATTATGAAGGTGGAAATTAACAATAAAGGCTAAATCCATAAATATGGTAATTTCATGGCTAAAGCTGGGCATTTCAGCATTGGAGTCTATGGGCATTAGCTTGCTTTTGGAGACAGCCTCAAGAGGCCATTAGAGCAACTGCAGTTTTTGGCACTTTGCATTAACTTCATTTTTCAAACCTGTAGTTTTCTGCTTTGTCTCCACTGACTTACAGCAACTAATGCCACCAGAATTTTGGCATAATTTCTGTTCAAGAGGAGGATGTGATGACGTGTTGTCTGCTCTCTCTGTTGTATTTCCACAGTTTGCTCATAGTTTTTATTTCACTAATGCATTTTATAACTTGTCATCCTTTACGCAATAAATATCTAAAGGACAAATTTTAATTGACGTTACTGTTGCATAATCTGGAAAAATTCAACCACATTATCTCCATTAACAGCCATCCAGATGTGTGTGTGTGAGGAAATGCAGAGAGAGACAGACAGGCCACACTCTCCAGCTCCCACATTCATTCGAAACGCACCAGGCTTTGTTGTATTTTCCAACCACACAAAGACCCTCTATGTAGTCTGGGTATACTGACAAACAAGGCTTCATTGGGTCAGGTTGAGCTTGTTGTTTGTTCATTGCTCATTGTACTTACACAGAATTATAGATGAGTGGGAACAATATGAGTCAGTGGGCGCACATACACTTACATGAGTCAGTGCGGTGTACGCAGCTAACAGGTTGGTTTCAGGAAAATAATTTCAAAGAATCATTCAGCCTACCTGTTTTTACACCTGTAGAGTTTCAGGGGAATGCACTGAGTGGGAAGCATGCCTCAGCTGCAAGCTGCAGGCTTGATAAGTGTGTGTTTGGCTGTGTTGGTGGATGATATCACCTTGATGACATCACCGCTGAAGTAATATAAATATCCATTATGTTTTCTTTATACTTGAGAAAAAAAGAAACAGAATGGGTGGTAAAAATCTAAGATTACACGTTTACTGAAATCCAGAGTCATTATCCTTCTCAGTTTAGCCACAACACTCATCAGGACAAGAAAAGGGCATAAATTAAAAGACTGTGTCATGTAGAGACTCACAAAAGATGCCCACACGTGAAAACATTTTATTTGATCTTCCAGATGCTTTAGTCACATTTTCAGTTTCTTCCATGAGTCCTTTCAAATACAAATATTTGAAGGTAAACTTTGAAACAACAGTCAAAAGGATCAAGCAGTGTGCTACAAGTAGATGGCGTGAGCCCATGCAGGAATGAATTAGTCACTTAAGTAAGAATTTAGAGTATTGTGGACTTTTCTAAAATTAAATGGGTTACAAATTAATTCAGTTACAATAATAATTCAATAAAAATCAAGAAAGGAAAATATGGAAGAAAAAAAAAAACATAGGCACAGGTTTTATTGGCATTAACAATATTAAAGCATGAACAACACCAGGACCTTGAAACTGTGGCTGCTAAATTAATATTATTCATTTTAATATGTGTGTTTCTCCTACTATGATAGGTTCATATGCTGCTGTCAGAATGTACCATGAGTAGCACTATTTGTAGTATTCAGAGGAAACACAGTTGTGTGAAGTTATCTGTGGCTCTGGAGAGACCTTTTAGGTTGTAACGGTGTATGTCAGACTTTACATTTTTAGGCACAACAGCAGCATAACTTATGGTACAGGCTGAAACTTAATTTTCTCCAGTACTTACAGCACCACTAAAAACACTCCTGTCACTCTCTGCTGTACTTTTTTATTTATTGCAAATCTTGGCATACTGCCACTCTTAAATAAAATCCAAAACATCGGCATGTTATCACTGTGTTTGTGTTAAATGCATTAGCATTTACATCAAAGCTTTGCTGTACCACACAGAGTTGATAGCATAGCTGTAAATTCTGTCCTTTCAGCAGAAACCCTGAAGAAACTTCACCTTTAGGAAACACTCAACGGGACTTGATCACAAAACCATCAGCTAGAATAGCAATATCTCTTAACATGTTTAGATAAGGTATCAAACATATGTCCTGCGGACAGAACAGGCTGTATGATCCTATTCAAGTCTGGAACTTGTTGTCCAAATTCCATCCATCTTCTGCCTCTTGTCCGGGTCCAGGTTGTAGGGGGAGCAGTCTAAGCAGAGACACCCACCAGACCTTCCTCTCCCCTGTCACTTCCTCCAGGTCTTCTAAGGGGGCTCCAAGGCATTCCTAAGCCACACGAGAGATGTATTCTTACTAGCGGGTCTGCCCCAGGGCCTCCTCCCGGTAAGACATATATGGAACACCTCACCTAGGAGGCACCCAGGAGGTATCCTATGCAGATGTCTGAACCACCTCAGCTGACTCCTTTCAATGTGGAGGAGTAGCGGCTCTACTCCAAGTCCCTCCGGAATGACCAAGCTCCACACCCTATCTCTAAGTGCAAGCCCAGACACCCTACAGAGGAAACTCATGTTCCCCACTTGTATCCTTGATCTCATCCGTGGGAATGTAGATCAACCAGTAAAACTGATAATTTAATCTAAACCGGGGGTCTCAATTATTATTAGCATTAAAGCCTTTTTTCTTATATGGCCTGCCATAGCAAACCAAAGTAAAATGGGTTAAGCCAAGGCCCCACGCTGACACATTTCTTTGAGTTATGATGGTACACTAATTGAATTTGGAAAAACTAAAGCATGTTGGTGAATTTTTCTAAAGACATCTCAAGCTGTTTGTCATCCGTTTTGTAGATTGATGGTGCATTAAATTTGAAGGTTTTCAGAATGTACTTTAATTCCTTTAAAAGAAAGGGTATAATTTGAAGGTCTTTTCTTTTATAGATCATCATGTAATAGTTTTTCTGGTTCAGCCCACTTCAGATCAAATTGGGTTGTATATGGCACATAAACTAAAACAGGTTTGACACACTGGTTTAGATTTATAGCATATTCATAGTGGTGTGTGGCTTGTTAAAATATTCCCTTCCTTCTAGATGCAATAAAGATATATTGTCACAGCTGTCTTCCATGTCTTAATAATTGATGCCCGCCTGGAATTCAGCTGTGCTCTTATCTTCACATTTCTGATCACTCAGTTTTTTTCCCCCCACTTGTGCTCCAGTTGGCCAGCCTCCACAGAGCTTGAAGGAAAGTCACAACATTTGGACTACCACTTATCACACTGAGGCACACAAGAAATTAAACCTTCATAGCCTCAGGTGAATGCTCTGCTGGTCAAGGCACTTTGCATTTTGGAATCATTACATTGCTGTTCTGCTCAGATGGGAAAACAGCAGTTGTCAACACAACTCTGTGCACACACAAAATTTCAGGAAAAAGCTCTGACGATTTATCCCGTTTTAGTAATTGTTCCATGAGATCAGACCTTAATATATGTATAGGAATAAGCTGTTTATTCCAAGGCCAAGATTTTATTCCCCGCTGGATAAGTAGAGCAATCTTAGAAGTCAAGAGGATCAGTTTGTGTTCACCAGCCTGATCTTTTCTCACAGTCGGTGCACAGCAGAGAAAGCTCTTGGTCTTGGCACATACACAGAGCTGAGCGCCTTCTCCCCAGAAATCAGCTCACAGTCTTTATTCTCCTAATACATTATTGAAAGCTATTTTTGCAGCTGCACTCCGAGAACAAAGGTATCGCAGTTGTCACTTTCAACTTCACAGACAGAACAGGGAGGATATTTTGGGAATCTTTTTTTATTTTATTTTCCTTTTTGGTCTCCCTGAAGTTCCACAAGACTTGCCTCCCCTCAAGCAATTTTTGTCTAAGCATCTAAATGTATGGCGAGCACATCAAAACCCTTTTGTTATCATGCCGTTCAAACAGGCCATCACAGGTCTGGAATACACCCATTAGAGGCTGGCTATTCTGCTCTAGAGCCATTAATTATGATAAGATTTAAAGTCAGTGCAGCACTGACTCTGTAGTAGAGTAGCTAGGGCATATACTGCATGGGTACAAATGCTCTCAGCAGCAAGTCCACACTTCATTTCCCTGCTGGCTCCATCTATAGACTATATGTAAAAGATGGATGCAGGCACCGTTACAAGACACAGTTGTTTTTGAAGTCCCATTGTGAACCCTCAATTTTAGCATTAGACCATAGGCTTGGTTAGGCGGTTAGGCCCCTGTCACACAGGCCTAAAGACTGCTCAGCAACCATCTAGCAAGTGTGAAACTGGTCACAAAGAGGTATACAGCTCTGCACTGAAAACCTCCTTGCAACTGCTTATGTCACTAGCAGGTTGCTGCGGTCACCAGTAGTTTGCATGGAAGATGCCAACTTGTCTTCAAACACTACTTGCCAAGTGGTAGCAAAACTGTGAAAAGTGCAACACAAACCTGAAAAGAAGATTGTTCGCCTGCAAAGTAAAAGTTGCACCTTTTGAAACATGTTTTTTTTCTTTTTCTTTTTGCGGTATGGCACAGATTTTACTTTGAAAGTGTATGTTCTAGATTTTCAGTATGCCTTGCACTTTTTCAAGTTTCACTAATGCTCAGATAATAAATGGTGAGTGTGTGCAGACAAGTCAACATCTTTCATGCAAACTACGGGCAACTGCAGCAATCTGCTCACAACCAAAGAAATTACGAGGAGGATTTGCTCCAGCACCCGCTTTACGACCAATTTCACTCTGACAGCTAGCAACCACTCACCAACAGGTCAGCGACTGTAGGTTGCCAGCAAGTTGCAGACCAGTCTCTAAGCATGTGTGACTGAGGCCTTAGCAAGGTGCATCCAAAGACCCTACAGGTGCATCACACAGACACCTGTTAATTAGTGCTAAGTAACATACAAATAAAATACGAGAATTTGACTAACCAAAACTGGAGCATAGACTTCTTGAATGGGCTGTCACTACAGTTAACCAAACAGCAAGCCATATAATCAAATTAGCTGTGGTGAAGCCTAGCAGACAGCTAGGATTGCATCCACCTTTTTCTGCACGTGTCACTCAGCACACACATCTAAATAATTATAAATTGAACCATTAATGTGGAAAATAGCTATAGAAAATAAAACCGTGTTTTGTACCAGCAGCGTCGGCGTTACGCATGAATTCAGGGGGTCCAGGCCTTTCCAAAAAGGTCACTGTGCCCCCTCAGCTGAATTCAAGTGACATAATTTTACTTATAGTTGTAAAAGTAAGTCATACAATTTCTGCAGTAACAACCAAGATCATATGAATTATTCAGTTAATAGTAGCTTAGTGTATCAGGAGTAATTGCGGTGTAATGACTGAGGAGTACACTGATTTTGAAGTTGATGCGCCTGTGCACGTCAGACTTTGGGAAGTACCTATCATGTGTCTCTTTGGAACTAAAAGGAGGTCATTCATCAGCTTGTGTGTGGTGAGTTATTAATTCATTTCTGTACCCTGACTAAATGTTACTCCTCTTCTGTACACTGTGCAGAAAGACAGATTGTTCTGCACTTTCATAACTGTGGCTACATTGCTCTGCCATACTATGCAATGTATGGTTGTAACCAGGTTATGATGTGGTTTGAAGTAGGTAAGTAGGTTGTTCATGCTTGAATTAATTGTGTAGCCTATAATGGTGGCCCAGTGTTTTTGGATTATAATTATAGACTATGGGATTGCCTCTTGCAGGACTGTTTTAAATGTACATTTAATGGGTTATTTTACTGTGGATCTTAGTTTATATCCTCTGTATTGTTACCTATAAGCTCTAACTTTAAATCTATGTACCAGATTATAAACATTTCTGGTGCAAAGTTGAGTATTTTACCATGGTTCTTTATGGGCCATTTGAGGATCTACAGTCCCAGAGGTTGCTGCTTGGGCTGCGTGTCATTCTTTTACTTTTTTTTTTCTCTTCCCTCACTGTCACCCTCCAATAAAGGCATAAAAAGCACAAACATAATCTTTAAATCTTTTTATTCATGAGCTGATTTGTATTCCCCTTTAATTTTGATCTTCTGTCGTATTTTGAACTGCAGCGTTTACTTCGTTTTATCTCCTTCCTGCTTGTAGCATGCAGCACTGGTGAACACATCAGTATGTTAAGTCCAAATTGCATGGCCGAATTATCGAGCTTTCTCCCTCCATCTCCCTCTTTTCCTCCACTTCCAAACCCTTTCCATACTTGAAATGTTTTGCAGAGTTACTGAGATGTTACACTGTCACTGTGCAAGTCTGGATTTTCGGTTACAAATCCTCAGAGCCCTGAAGACCAACCAAGCGAGACCCTGAGACCCTGAGTCACCGACTGCTGTGTGTGTGTGTGTGTGTGTGTGTGGCTTTTATATGTGACGAGAGCAGGGAGTGAGACTCTACGAGATGGGAAAACTCAATGTCAACCACACACAACAAAGCAACATCCAAGGCCTTTAGATGTCAAGCACAAAATTAAAACATCTCTCCCTGCACCGTTTGTGTGTATTTGTCTCAGAAGCAAATAGATTCCGCCTGCAACCTGCGTGGATGATTAATTACACAAGCAGTTATTATGCCTGTCAGTTCACAGTGGGGTTAGGCCAAAGACGTCAGTAAATTTCTCTCAGGGCTAGACAAGGTTTTAACGGGTCTGTTAGAGTCGGCAGAACCTGTGGGGTGTACTCCCTTGGGGTGCACTCCCAGATGAAAATATATCATTGCATCATGTAGACTGAGAACGGATCGAGCTAGTAGAACCGGTGGTGCTGCTCAGTCGGCACAGCCAGTAGCACTGTATGTACTTCCTCCGCCTGCCATTATTCTCCCAGACTGTCGCAGTAAATGTGATCTCATTTACACCAATTGCCAGTAAGCCAATGTGTACTGAATGATTGTGTTTACATGATGCTAAATTGTCTTAAATAAAGTTGAAGTCTACACCGACTCTAATATTGAAGAGTTAAAGGATAGCACCCAGCAAAATCTCTGTGAAATGAAGATACAGGTGACTTTGCCGGATGTCTAAACAACTGTGAGATTTGGTTGAGAAGTGAAAAGGCTGTTTTTACAGGTCACTGAACAGCCATCTAGAAAAAGGTAAAACCCAAGTTTGACCCTTCTCTTTTTAGCAGTTATAGGCCAATCTCAAAATTATCATTTATTGCTATAACTTTACATTTTACCTCTCCGCAAATCGCGGACGAACCTTATGAGAGAAAGACCAAGGGAACAGTTTACCCTGCCCAGGACAGGGTTACCAAGGCCTTAGCCCAGGGGGCCCAGCCAGGCTAAGCCCGAAGAGGAGACATAGCCCCACCCTCCTGTAGGCCCCCACCACCCGCAGGAGGCAAATAGGAGTCAGGTACAGTGTGTGTTGGGCGGTGGCCAAGGGCGGAGGTTCTGGTTGACAGATCCCCAGTTATCGAGGCTGGTAATTGGGACATGGAACATCACCTCTCTGGTGGGAAAGGAGCCTGAGCTAGTGCGTGAGGTTGAAAGATACCAGCTAGATATAGTCGGGCTCACCTCAACGCACGGCTTGGGCTCTGGAACCTGGAGAGAGGCTGGACACCAGTCTGGAGTTGCCCTCAGTGAGAGGTGACGGACTAGGGTGGGTATCCTTGTATCCCCTCGGCTTGCTGCCTATAAGTTATTATTGTATTATTGTAGGGTTTTTACCTTACGATATAAAGTGCCTTGAGGAGACTTTTGTTGTGATTTGGCGCTATATAAATAAAATTGAATTGAATTGAATTGAATAAGTTGGAGTTTTTAACCGGTGGACGAGGGGGTTGTTTCCCTGTGCCTTCGGGCCAGGGAAACAACTGCTCTTATGTGTTGAACAACAGTTCAGAGTACCCAGCATTCTTGGAGTTGCGAGTGGGTGGGGTGAAAGTGGGTCAACGGACCATTTTTTAAAAAAAAATATACATCTTGAAAAGTATTTGATATATGAAGCTAAAATTTCACAGCACTTTTACCACCGTTTTAATGATATATCAGTACAGAAGTTCAGAGATTCACAGATTATACAGAGGAAGATGTTGCAACAGTTTGAAAGGATGAGGCTTTGTGGAAAATACTCTGCAATTTCTTTCCGGTGTTGACTTCTCAGAGACTTGTCCTATACCAGCACTGATGTAGAAGTATTGTCTAAACTGTGACACCTATTGATCAGGAAAATACTGCAGTAGGTGCCTGCGCCGTGACGGCAACCATAAACGGATGTGGCTGTGTGATGACATTACCGGCGGAGTGCAAAGTGACTATTGCGGCGAGTATAATGGGGGCCATTAGTCGGAATTTTGAGTTACTGACTTTTTCTCAGTGGTGGAAACAAGTTTTCATACAAATGCAACCTCTCCAATCACAAATTCATAAATTTGCACGCTTTGACTTTTACGGCACTTCTTAACTGTAAAGGCCTTTACACACCAGACGTGTAAAATTTGTGCAAATATTTCGTGCGTTAAAAATATTTTTCGGCCTCACTTATTCTTAATGCAGCCATTCACACCAACTGTGTAATTTTGCAGGACGAATTTGCGGCATTTTTTCAGATCAAGCTCAATTTTTCAGATTTTTCTCATGCAAATAAACACATCTGACCAATCAGACCACTGCATTTGGTAACAAGTGCACTTGTAGTTAATTCACAGAATTAAATTTTCTTATATTTGAGCAGGAATATATGATATGTTAATAGTAAAATAATACTATTTTACCTCAGACACACAGCTAGAAGCTGCTCCGGGTCCATCGGCTCTCTGAAATTATTTCTCTGCCTCCTCGGATGTGGTCCCAACTCTGCCAACAAGAGTTCAAACTCCCCCACTGACATCCTTAAATATGTACAAAAGTGGTTGTGATACAGCTTCAACTCCTGGATCAAACCATGAAATTCTCCCTGCTGCTGCCTTCTCTCTCTCTGTTTCTTCCTTTTTCAAGGTGTGAAAAAAGATGTGGGTCATTATCCCAAAAAGCTGAATCTGTTCATCTGGACGTAGCGTTTTTTAGTGGAAGAAATGTTTCGTCACCTCTGGTGACTTCTTCAGTCTCAGCTGACTGCAGGCTTCCCCAACCTTATAAACAGTACATTTGCATAATGACCAAAACCAGCACCATTGACTAACAATGGGCCATGAAATGGGCCATCATGGCCCATTGTTAGTCAGTGGTGCTGGTTTCGGTCAAATGTACTGTTTATAAGGTTGGGGAAGCCTGCAGTCAGCTGAGACTGAAGAAGTCACCAGAGGTGACGAAATGTTTCTCCCACTAAAAAACGCTACGTCCAGATGAACAGATTCAGCTTTTTGGGATTCTTTTACCTGGATTATTGAGCATACATCAAGAGTGTGTGTCATTACCACCACAGGTTTCAGGTGAATCCACTGTGAGACCTTGCCCCAACCTATCATGTGTCCTATTGAGGTCACCTGATGTAAGGTGTGAATGGGGGTTGAGGCGCCTGGGAAGGGATCTCAAGACTACATTGTATGTGGCCGACAGTTGGTGTCGTAAGCCACCACCTCTGTTCAACGATGGTCGTTCACAGTGGACATAGATGGCCTCTTTTACTCCTCTTTCAAACCATCTGTCTTCTCGGTCCAAAATGTGAACACTGGCATCCTCGAAAGAGTGTG
>VUQS01057042.1:0-18848 GCA_015108495.1 Heterochromis multidens | reverse complement strand
ACGTGAAGAAATGTAGCAACACACCAGCACAGATGAAGAAGCAGCCTGCTAACAAGCAACTTTATTTACCCACAGAAAAAAATACCACAGGTTTCCTTTACAGAGAGAAATCAACTACAATTTAGAAGAACAAATCCAGAAATAAAGAGCAAATCACAGAGATTAAAATTCTGCCACAAGCAGTGAGCAGAATCATTCAGCAGAAAAGGGACTTTTTATGAGCAGACCTTTCTGACTTCTACATAGCAAGAAAGTCTGAGGTTCGTGGGTATCATAGTATATAAAACCAACAGTCATTGCAAACTGATGGAAGAAAATGATTTCTGAGAAAGAAAATTTAAAAAAAAATCCAATTTACCATTCTGATGTAAAACCACAGTTATCTTATACAAGCATACAGTGTAATTCTTGTTATTAGAGAGGTGTAAATTTAATTGTGTAATTATGAAGGAGCCTCTGTTCTGGCTTAGTAACATTAGCAAGTAAGATGAAGACAGGATAACCTTTATTGATCTTGTAAGGAAACTCATCCTCTGCAAATAGCTCAACCTCATTAAGACCACAATGGAAGAAGAATTCATCTAGAATGTTTTGTTAGGAGACCATGCAAACTCCACACAGAAAGGCCTGCCGTCACATAGGTTTGAACCCAGGACCATCTTGCTGTGCTAAGAAACTACAATTTTGATCAATTTAAAGTGCTTGTATTATGCCATATAAGTTACAAAGTCCAAAACCCACCCAAAGGTGTTTCTCTTTCAAAGAAAGGTCTGCTGCTGAACTGCCTGAAATGCCTTGTTTATAGTCCAGGCTTTTCTTTTGTTACTTATCTATGTCACAGTGTCACACACTGGCAATATGCCCTTCCAGTGGCTTGTTTTGCACCACCTTCAAACTCAGAACAGTTTTGGTTTAAACTACTTTATGGGAGGGGGTTGTACCTCCACTTACAGGAGTTATGGTAGGAAACCAGTGCCTTGTTTTCACTAGGCCAGCTAACCAATCAGACCATGCATACTTGGCTTTTTGGACAGCACAAAGCTAAAAGGAGCATTTCAGATAGATGGTGAAAACAGGTTTGTTGTTTAAAAAAATGCTTTAAAAATAAAATTGAAAATGATCATATAAATGATGTAAGAACTGGATTTGTAACAAATGAAATGTTATATTACCATGACAACCAGATTTTCAGTGGTAGCACCCAACGCCTCTAAAGACTCTGGTTCATCAGAGGGTCTCTTGTAGTGGAAGGCTGTTCCTGCGATGTCAAACTTCCTGGGCCAGTCGATGGTCCACGCTCCGTTGATGTAATAATCATCCCCTTCAGATTTCAAAGCTAGGAATTCACAGAAGACGAGAAACGTTTTCAGAACGCTGAAATCAAAAGCAGACAGGAACAGTAGCTGGAGACAATCATTTGGTGTGATGTCACTGCCATTGTTTGTCTTCTTCATCATCATCCTCAGCCCCCCCTGATGTTACTGACAACTTGCTATTTGGACAGAGTCAGCAGAAACACACTCACGCTGCCAATGAAGACATTCACGTGCACCGACACGTATATGCATCTAATTTAGGAAGAGAAGGAAAGCACAGTTCAGGTGAAAGCCTGGACGAATCTCATGAATACCACTCTGTCTAGTTGTCAAAACAAAAGCTGGTCTCCAAGCACAACAGATCTGAAAATATCCACTTTCTCTGCATTGAAATGGGGCCAAATTGAGGAGAAAGAATCCAACCGCTCACTCTTCTGACTCCTTGGCTCACGCTCTGCAGATCTCCCCCCTCTGAAGCGTTCACGCAGATTCGAAGAACAATAGTTTACTGCTCTTAATCATATCACAATCTCCTTCCCCAGAAATGCTCTTTCAACACATCTGGCACTGATTGTGGGCATTGTGACATTTGAACAGCGCAGTTTACGCAAGTCTTTATATTTATATTGTTTGACTCAAACTTAATAAAAGATTTTTTTTTAAATGCTAACTTTGCTGACCTAAATAGCAAGGACTCAGACAATGCTACAAAAGAAAAATATTATCATTATCACTGAGGTCACAGATGAACTGTATAACAAAGTAAATAATAGACTGGACAGGAAAATCAAGTCCAACACAATAGCCAAAATTGCACTCTTTAAACTTTGATATATAGACATCATATCCCCCATAATCCTGGTGGACCAGGCAGCTGTCACCACGGCCCTGTAAATCTGATGCAGCTCTCTGGTTCAAAGTGTAACTTAAGCCCTCCATCAATACCATCCCCTATAAATTCAACACACTGTCCCATGTCTTTCTCTTGTTAATGAAAAGTCACATTATTGGCTTAATTGAACTGGGTTTTCTGATTGTTCTGTTTTGTTTTGTCTGGAACAAAGCAGAGAAGCCTGGTGGGGTGGTTTGATGGTGATCACAGACTGTTTTTTGGCTTAATATTAGGCGACAGGACATTAAATGATGGGATCCTCCTTTTGTTCTTGACAAAGACACAAGGAAATTGCTGGAAATGTGGTTAACACAGAACTGAACAGATAATATGAAACAGGCTGATGTCGCAAATTGCCAAGTCATCACACTACACTGAATTATAGGGTCTAAAGTGATTGATTGATTAAAAGTAAAACAAGAACAAGAGGCTACATCCATGCTAGAGTGTCTGTGAAACTATACTGGTGAATCTATATGGTCAGATTGGATGACTCTGAAGAAAGCCATGAGTCAATAAAATTCTTCGACATACTACAAGTGTTGCTGGAGCTTTACCCTCTTCAGATTTTATCTCCTTCTGCACTTCTGCACGCACCTTAGAAGCAGATGGAGCTGTGCCAGAAACCTCTACTATGTTTCTGAATACAGTCAGGTCACAGAGCTAACCACAGGGTTTCTAAAATTTAATGATCTTGCATTAATTTGAAGAAAATACATTAGATCATTTAAGAAAACCTTACTGATGCTCTGAAGGTATGCCATGAAACAATGTCAGCTCCATGAAGAAGTGATTTTCTCCATGAAAATGAATGATGATTTGAAACAGATTAAAAATCTTCTTTCAACCAGGCTAAAGAAATCTTTAAGACTCATTAGAAGAGCTGCTAGGTATTTAAATGACCTCATAGGCTTGTTAAAACATTGCCGGTTAATCAACTTTAAGAGAAGCCAGGAGTTATTTCTGTGACCCAAATGTTTGCACTGGTCAGCAACTTTTCAGAAGTTGTCTGTTAGAGATAAAATCTGCAATTTGTTATGGATTTTGATGTGCTAAATTTAAATATGATAATTATATATGATCATTTTATATTAAAATAGATGATTGGATAGCCAATAATCTAACTTTTTATATTTTATACCTATGTACATTATTTGTACAGTTAAGTTTTAATCATAAATTGTAAGCTTATGTCTTCTCATCCTTTTATGATCACTTCATTTGCTAATATTTTACATTTCTTCATTTAACAAAAAAGCATATTAGAAAACATAGCTGAGGTTTTCTGCCACAACTCACAAAAAAACTGTACTGAATTTTTTTAGAGCACAGCCTGCCAGGCCAAGTCAAGATGTGTTAAGGTGGGATGTGGTGACATGGAGAAATGTCAATTTCATCAATCACCCAGAATATTATGAAATGTAGGTATGCTGGTTTCATCAGTTGAGTGCATGTCTATCGATGGATGTCTCCACAACCAAACGTATTTGATTATTTAACAACACAGGCTACCAATAGAGGAAAGGCAAAGGTTATACAGTGCAGTGAAAAAAGTATTTGCACCCTTCCTGATTTATTCTGGGGTTTTTTTTGGATATTTATCACCATTAAATGTTTCAGATCATCACACTAATTTTAATATTAATAACCTAAGTAAAAGGCAGTTTTTAAATGATGATTTCATTTATCAAGGGAACAAAGTTATCAAAACCTACCTGGCCCTATGTGTAAAAAATAATTGCCCCCTAAACCTGATAAGAACTGCAATCAAGCGTTCACAGTTCTAGCTATGGTGGAGGAATTAGTACTTAACACAAAATACAGCTGTCATTTTCATTGCACGTATAAGGTCAAACTAAAGTGGACAGAATGGGCACCATTAACAAATTTCACAGCAGTCCATTTAATCACTGTATATGTATTGTCCTCAAATGCCAACCTGATGAGGGCACCAAGAGTTTTAAATATGTTTAACTTCAGAAATGTCAGGCTTATGGTGGTGCTGCAAGAGAAGTCAAAGGGTCATGAAAGTCAGTGGGCTATCCAGCATTTAGTAGGACCAAAGTGTCAACAGATAGATTCTGCCCTTCTTGGGACTACACTTCTATCACTGCAGGTAATAAAAAGGTCATAAAATAATTCTAACTATATATGTGACTTGATCATTTCAAGGGTGTCACTTACCAATATAATTCTTTGACATGGTCACTTCTTTGATCTCAATGTGAACGGAACCTTTTGGGATTTGAACCACCTCCATGTAGCCTGGAAGACAAGGACAAGTATTGTTAAGGTAGTGCTTCTCCCACTCGAACAACCGCAGTTCTCATTCCTATGTGACATATTTTACAACACAGAGAGTACACAGAGTTACATATCATGCGAAGTAGGAGTACATATATAGAATAAATTCCAAATCATCCAAAATGGACAAGGCAATCTTACAGTAGGACAAAACACTCCTTTTTTTTAACACTTACACACACACACATACACACACACACAGAGTATTTTTAGATGGTTTACTAGCCATACCATAGAAGGAGAAATATGTTTTCTCTCTCTGTCTCTTTTGCTCACTATAGACTACCTCAGGCTACAACCAGCACCAAGTCCCTATCTCTGCTAGTGATTCCTCACTCCATTCCTTCATTCCTTCACTGATGTAATTAATGAGAAAACTATTGTATTTTGATCTGTCAAGATGATTCTAAGTGGCTCAAAACAAATGTTATGTTAAAAAAAAAAAATCACGTCAATGAAAGATTATCTTTGTTGCTTCAAGAGTGTTTTGGCTTTGGCAAAAAGTGTTTTGTCCTAAGTGTGAAATACACTTAGGATACTGTAAATAAGAAAACAAACTTAATGGCAACAACATTGCCAGTAATCCTCTGAAATGTGCGACAGTTTTCATCAGTGGAAATCTAACAGAAACTTGAGGTGACAGGACATCTGCCTCTCTCCTCCTAAACTGGCAGGTCTAGAATCAGATATGTTTTACCTCCTCTGGGGAGAGACTTATTGAAGAGTCCCTCCGTGGCCTCACAGGTGCTGCCATCCCCTCCACACACACGGCATCTGTCTTCTTTAGCATCAGAACCCAGGATGTTGTCGCAGCCGACATGCTTTGAAGTCAACAAAGTCAGAGAATGAGAGTCAGCATTGTTTTAAATGAAAACTAGAGAAGGGGTTTAAGGTTTGCTTCATTTTGCACCATTTTACATTAAAAAGAAGAGCTTGTTTCAAAGCTCAACTGGTTACATTTCAGACCACAGGCTTCATTGTCTTAACAGAGTAGTTCAGCTTTTTGGGGAAATATAGTTAGTATAGTATATTAGTATCTGACAAGGAGATAATATATTAGTGTATTAGGTAATAATTAGTTCATAGTTAGGTACATTTACTACACTTTTTCAGGTGTTCTCAATTAACAGTACTCATGCATTACTAATTACTCATGCAATAGTTACTTTTTGCTGCCTCAGGCAGTATTACATCATACCAAGTAGTTAAAAAGTAGTTCATCTTTATTTTAGGATTACTTCATCAACAAGAATCTGTTTACCTAGCTCTGTTCAAAGGTAACAAAATACACCAACCACTACCCTTACAGTTAATTTAATAAAGTTATGCTCTTTATTTAAACAGTACAAAAACTGGAATAGAATAGTTGTTGATTATGTATGGATTAAACAAACCAGATGTAATGTGTTAATTGCCAAACTCAAAATGTGCTAATAGAAGTATTTTCATTACTTTGGACAGAACCAGGCTAGCTGTTTCTTTTTGTTTCCAGCCGTTATGCTTAGCTCAGCTAACCAGCCACCAGCTGTGCAATCACATTTCACAGCATCACAAGGGTACCATCAAACTTTGTCATCTAACACGAAAAGGCAAATAAAGAAATGTCTCCAAATGTCAAATGATTGCTTAAAAGCCCATAAAGCTTTCCCTTTAAAAGAAATAGTAAGACAGGACTGACATGCTCAGTGTGGGGGAGTTTTTTGGAAAGGATTTGTCTTGTTTGTTTATGAAAGAAGTCATCAGAATACAATGCCCTTCTTTATTTATACAGCATTCACATAGTCCCATGCAAGCAGTAGTCCTTATGTTTGGGGAACTTCAGTGGATACACAGTGCCTGTATTTTGAGTATAAATCTTCATTCTATACATTGGAAATGTGTCAAAATTTGACAAAGCTTAAAAAAGTGAAACTTAATATTTTGCTTCTCAAAATTTGTGTAGTTTGCTTGAAAGTTTCTATTTTGTTTTTTCTCATGGGCCTTCTCTTGAGCTCCATTGTTGTCCTTAGTGAAATTTTCCCAGTGGCACTGACTGGATAAAGAAGTCACAAACTTACAGCAGAGCAGCAGATAACCCAATTTTCTTTACATTTATCTTATAACAAGACATCAGTTGTACTGGTTATCTTTTAGAAACCCAGTTCTAAAAAAAGTTGGGACACTGTGTAAAATGTAAATACAAACAGAATGTAAAGACTTGCAAATCTTATAAACTCATTTATTATTCACAATTGAACATAGAAATCATCAAATGTTTAAACTGAGACATTCTACTAATTCATGAAAAATATTAGCTTATTTTGAATTTGATGGCAGCAACACTACTCAGAAACGTTGGGACGAGGGCAACAAAAGGATGAAAAACAGTGGTACTAAAAAGAGTTTCTCAAAAGTAAAGATGGGAAGAGGTTCCCCAGTCTGCAAAAAACTGTGATTACAAATTTTTGAACAATTTCAGAATAATGTTCTTCAATGTAAAATTGAAAAGACTTTGAATATTTTATTAAGTACAGTATAAAGTATCATGAAAAATTGCAGAGAATCTGAAGAAATCTCTGTGCGCAAGGGACAAGACAGAAAGTCAGTACTGGATGACCATGATCTTTGGCCCTCAGGCAGCACTACATTACAAACAGGTATGATTCTGTCATGGAAATCACTTGATGGGCTAAGGAACGTGTCCAGAACTCATTGTCTGTGAACATAGTTTGTAGTGCCATCTACAAACGCAGGTTGAAGCTCTATCATCCATATGTGAACAAGAGCCACAAAGGCTCATGTGATAACTTTAAAATGGGCTGTTTTTATTTACATTTTACACAGTGTCCCAACTTTTTTGGAACTGGGGTAGTAACACAGTTAAATTAGTATTTATAGCTATAATTGTTAGGCATTTTTCTTCTATCAGAGAGAAGCTTATAAAACTAATAGATTCAGAGTTTAAAACTAGCCAGTGTAACAGATATAAAATGTGTTGGCTCCAAAAAAATTTTAATATAGAGTCCTTATGGAGCCCATTAAAATTTTTATCTGTGCTCAATTTGCAGTGATTGCTTCATTGCTTGATTGGTAATGCCTTGGAGCTTCACAGAGGGAATGCTGGTGTTCAGTAAGTTTTGACTTAAGGTTTTCATTATGTAATTTTTTTTATTATTATTTAAGGGCCTTTAAGGGCTACAATGCCAGTACTGCTGTCTGCTGATGGTTAGTTCTAAAGCATTACAATATTATGCAAAGAACTCCTCAGGCAAAGAACTCCACTCCTCAGGCTTACTGCTAATATTTTAGATCAGAACATTTTACATCAATCTTTTTACACATTTACTTTCATAAATATGTGAATACAGCACTTACACTTAGAGAACTGAGAGCGTTAACATCTTTATGAACATTACTTTCATTTTTGTTGCACGAAAGACAGGGCCGCAACCATAAAGTGCAAACTGTCACACAGAAATAATCCACTACCGCTAACACACAGCATCTGGAAAGACAACACAAAGAACTTGGGACTAAGGGTGATGTTACAGTTGAGTCTATGCTGACCCCAGCCAAGCAGCCTGACCCTCAACAAGTAAGAAATGCAGTGATGAGCAGCCAGGCTTGTAGCATTGTACCCTCCATGTTGACCTGGACATGTTTCTAGAATAAAATCTCTGTGGCGATCCCTGTAAAGTGTTCTTCGGGCTGGTTTTGAGTGCTCTTTCCGCTTTGTGTTCATACTTAAACACTAAAAGAAATTATGAAAAGAGTAAGCTTAGTGATTTTGTGTCAGTGTGTGGTCATGTAGATGTAGCCTAAGGATTATATTACTAACTGGTAATGATGTGACAGTGAATCTCAGTCCAGGTTGTGGATTTAAAAAAAATGTATCTACAGCAGATGAACAGTATCTGAAAGTCATGTCCTTAAGAAATAGAAAAAATCCAGCAAAGACCTGACACAGGACCTGAGAGATTCATCTGACCCTTCAGTTGATCCACCTACTGTCAACAAACCATTCTTAAGGAAGGTGAAACATGGTGAAAAAGGTGAGGGATGCCAAATTACACAAGAATTGGACTGAAAATCAGTGACAGCAGGCCTGATGGAGTGATGACTCCAAATTTGAAATATCTGGTTTAAATAAATATGTACAGAGGAGTGGGTACCAGTTTAGCTCATTGGTTGAGCAGGCGCCTATATGCCCTATGGCTGAAATGCAGTGGCCCTTTGCTGCATGTCTTCCCCACGCTCTCTCCCCCTGTTTCCTGTCTTCTCTTCACTGCTACCCTGTCAATAAAGGAAAAAAGCTCAAAAACAAATCTTAAAAAAAAACCCAAAATAAATGTACAAAGGAGGTCAGGAGAGAGGTACCACAGTGAGTGTCTCCAGCCATCTGTAAAACATGGTAGAGGCTCTGTCATGGTTTGGGGCTGCATTTCAGCCAGTGGTGCTGGAGATGTTGTCAAAACTGATGGATTTTGTTTAATTTGTTTGCATGTTTCAGTAAAATGCTGCGACTACTTCCCATTTTCCTAGGAAAATATAAAGAAACGATGGGTGGCTCAAGGCTTTTGCACAGAACTGGATTATGTTTTTTTGAGTAATAACCCCAACTGGTTATTACACTTTAATTTTTTTTTTTTTTTTTACATACTATCATGGAATGGTGAAACACTGTATTTGCAGAAATGTTCTTACCTTGAACATAAAACAAGCACACAAGCAAAATTACTGTGTGTGTAATGTTACAAGCCTCGTTTATCCATTCACACACTACTTTATTCAATGCCTTTAAGTGCTTTCTTACTCTCACGAACACACTCACACGCTAATGGATGCATCAGGGGCACTCTGGGGTTAATCATCCTGCCCAAAGACACCTCAACATGAAGAATGGAGGAGCCAGGGATCAGACCACATGCTATTCCTCCTGAGGCAGAGCTGCCCATCACTATCTGCCTAATAATAATGCCACATCCTGATTTCTCTATATAAGGAAACACATTTACCTTGAGGTAAAGTTGTTCTAAGACAGAAGCCTGCTCCAATAAAGCAAGAAAAAAAAAAAAAAAAGCAGGAGAATTTATGACTGAAGAAACTAAAACAATTAAGTCTCCAAGGAAGACACCAGAAGAGGCACACCTTTCCAAAGTGTTTGCTCAGGAGAGATGATGGTTAAAAAAAATAAAAATGTGGCTCAGGCTGCTATAACTAAGGCGGTCAATGTTGTACCCTATAAGACACAGACAGTGGCTCCAGTTAAAGAGGGAAAAGGTTTGACATTAAACTTGATTTGAAAAAAAGGAAGAAGGAAAAGAGGGAAGCGGGTGGAGGGCAAGAAGCACCTGATCTGCCAGCTTGAGATGAGAAACTCACTGCAATTATTGAAAAAAAAAAACATCCACAGATGGGAAATTGGACATTCATGTTGATTAAAGAGAGAGTACAATGTCAGGTGACCAGGATTTTCTTTGTTTCAGTGCAGCGACAGTTAAGGTTACCTGATGACACAACTGGAAAGATTTCTGTTGTCACTGATCCTTACAGTTGTTCTATGGTTTTTCTAGGTTCTTTTTACTCTCTGTCACTACCTCCAGTGTTATTCATAATCACTCTTCCCTCTCTTTTTCTCCCCCCAACCCCATGTGCACAGCATAGCAGTTTTGAGTGTTTCTGAGATCTTTCCAGGCAGACAGTGTTCCAGAGATTTATCACAGTGTGACAGTGAACCCACAGAGAGCCAGCCTCTGAAATAAAACGACAAGCCGGATTCAGAAAACCTGCAATACTCCTTCAGCGGGGAATATTCCACCTCTTCTGAGTTTTCTTCCTATTAAAGCACACATCATGTTGTGTTTTTATATTAGATTCACAGTAATGTTGTGGGCAAAGACACTGCGCTTTTATGCCAAACAGGAATCCAGTTGTATCGGTCAGGTGGAAGTCAAAGCAAATACTTAAAAGTGAGCAACCAAAAAGTTATTTCAGCTGCATCTCAGAAAATACACACTCATCTGCACGCACACATACAAACTACACAAAATGATTTACAGTCATGAAAACAAAGACGGCATCAACTGCCAACCCCTTTCAATAAAATGTTATTTTGCCTTGTTATTAAATCAGCCTTTTCAAATATATATATATAATCATAATTCAATAAAAACAATGATTTTTGTGTTTTATTTACCACAAAACAATCCTGGTGGAGGCTGCAGAGTCCTGATAAGAGTCAAAAAGAGCTATTCAGCAGTCATTCGATCACAATCAGCCACGGCCAAAGACCGGATTGTTCTTCACTGGAGAATGGTGCGGTTTTGTGCTTTGGCTGTTTTGTTTATGCATTCAGCATTCAGAGTTGTTAAAGATAAAAACTGGCACACATGCTGAGCAAACTCTTACTAGGCTAAGAGATAAAATGTCACTTTAACAGGAATTTGACAAAATATCACAGTTAAACACCCACAAAGGATAGTGCTATAGTATAGTGGTTTTTTTTATTTTGTTATTGCAGTTGACATTACCTGATCTGCTTTAATCAAGCAGGAGTCATCACATATTTATACGACTACAAATATTAGAATTAGTATCAAAAGCTGTGAATATAAAATCAAATTGAAAGGTAAAAGGTCATTCTTGACCTTGGAAACAGAAAAAGAGAAGAAGATTGAGATAAAGATTCAATTTGAGGTCCACCTACCAGCACTTTAAACTACATCTCACTGTTCCTCAGCAGATGGAGTCTCTTCATTTGTCTAACTGTGTCCCTGATATAACCAGCAATTTTTTGGACATGCTAACTTCACCCTAACATCATATGCTGAGGAATACTGTTAAGGTCTCTACCTAAAAGCCAGTAAGTAAGTTAGTTTGCTTGTCAAATAGAACATGAGGTAATGATAATGTTTTGAGTCAATCTTTATAAATTAAAACATCATTGGGTTTCAATCTCTTTCTACAGTTTAATAAAACTTAAGTTTTATTGTTATAGCTCTAGCCATAATTTCATTAAACGTACATCCAAAAAGTTATGACACACAAGCCAGAAGATCACCGCACCGATTAAAGATATGTACAGTTTAGCAAGATTAGCTATGAGGGGCAGTGAAAAAATTCAGAGTTTGTGCCCATCAAAAAAAAAAAAAAGAATCTTATTTAAATCTGGCTGCTACCTTCAAGATCAACTACTTATGCAGCCAAAATCCCCCATCAAGTCCTCCTGCTACATTTACACTCACTGGAAGTCCTCTCCTTACAACTTACTAGTTCATATTTGCTGCTTCTCCATAGACCTCAAACCTGGCTCAGCATGTCTCATTCACACAACCACTTTTTTTTAAAGTGCTTTCTATTTAACATTCACACATTCACACTCCGATGAACGCATCGGGAGCAACTCAGGGTTCAGCATCTTGCCCAAGGATACTTTGGGATGCAGACTGGAGCAGCCAGGGATTGAACCACCAACCAATACATTTTGGCCTGCCCAGTTGTAGCTGTGGTCTGCACAGAAACATACATTCTGAGAAAACACCAAACTAAACAGATGTGGACTTCCACAACAGCTGCATGCTGACAAGCTAGCTAATACAGAATGGAAGAAAAAGGAAAGTTAATGCTGAAGGCTGATCATTTCTACCAAGCTGGGAGACTGAGTGGTTACTGAGTGTACTGAGTACTGAATGTAAATGCAGACCCGTTAACCATTTGTCATGAGAACTCATGGCCCCACTCTACACCCCTACAAAGTTTTATCAGAGTTCATTCAAAACTTTTCGAGCTTTCATGTTTACAGACAGAATGAGGACATGCACACACACACGCAAACGCTACCAAAAACATAACCTCTTTGGTGGAGGTAATAAGTGCACATGTCCCAGCATACAGACACACACAGTCAAACATATGGTCTTACATTCATTCCTACATACATACTTCCATAGACACATTAGATGTGAACGATAGCCAAAAATAATGAGAGTAAGATTAAGGAAAAGCTAACCTATAACAATGAGTTTGAGCAGCTTTTTAAAACAAACCAACCTGATAGGATGAGGAAGGCTATTCCTAAGTTTAGGAGCTACAACCTAAAAAGCATGGTCACCTCTGGTTTTAAAATAAGAGCATGCAACAGTTAAAAGACCCTGATCGCTGGAATATGGTTTCAGCAGTTCTACTATATATGCAGGAACCTTGCCATGTAGGGCTTTATATGCAATCAAAAAAATGTACAATAAAATCTGAATTTCACTGGAAGCCATTAAAGGGAAGCAAGAATACGGGTGATGTGTGAGCGCCGGCTAGTTTTTGTTAGCAGTCTAGCTGACTGACCTCCTCAGAAGCTGTCTGAGCCAAATACAAGAACTTTTTGCCAGGATTGAGATGGAGGAAATTTGAAAACATCCAATTAGTAATAGCAATAGAATAAAGCATTCACAGAAGTAGGAGAGGCTGTTGAGGTTGTTAGGCTTAACAGAAAAGTAGATCTTTGTATTGTCAGCATAGCAGTGATAGTGCCCCATACGTGTACATGTCAAATTTAGGCTTGTGAAACAGGTTGGTTGCAATAGTAGCCTTCTCATAGAACTGTAATTAGAAAGCATTATATAACAACTTTTTTTAGCTGGTCAAAGCTGATTGTTTTCTTTAAAAAAAAAAAAAAAGTTTGGCTAACCTCTGGATTTCTTTCTCATCTAATTACATGTGCTTATTGTCTGTTATTCCTATTCTAGGAATGTTGCTATTTTCTAAGCAATCATGTTGTGTGAGTACAGTGTAGGGCTTGAACTAACAGTTATTTTCTTGCTAAGTAATCTTTAATTGGTTTGGTCTACAGAATATCAGCAAAAAATAAAAAATATTTAAATACTGTGTCTTCTTAGAGCATTAATCATAAGGCCTACTGTTCATTACACTATTTTTATAATCACATAAGACCAAAAAAGCAACAATTTCTCACAAGTCAGAATCTTAATGTTTCTGCTCAAAAATTACTATTAAAAGAATGGTTGTTTATTGAATATCTAGTTAACTGACTTATAAAATCTACCAAATCTGAGGAAAGTTTCCACCTGACCCCCCTCAGAATCAGCAGATTTTTTATGTACAATAACTAGAAGGCATGCTGGTGCAGTGGCTCGCACTCTCCCCTCACAGCAAGAAGGCCCCTTTTCTCCAGCATTTTTGATCTCTCATAACTACTCAAGTACAAGAGCTAACCACATTACATTTTCAGGACGGAAAAATACTTTTAAGTTCTATTAAAAAAATAAACTAAATCAATTGTACCCACTCACAATCCAAAGCCACAATTTATTTTTTTTCTTTCTTTGTACATTACAAAAAACAAGAACAGGTCAGGTTGGAGGCACTGATTTTTCATGTAATGACCCTCACTGTTGCAGCTCTAATAAGTACAATGATAGCATATTTAATACATCCGGTGCCTGGAGCAATGATAGTTTGCTGTAATAACTCTACTTTTCCTTTAATAACGAGAATCAAAAATACATTTGTAAAGCATAAGAAACGTTTGAAGATGTGGTTTTGGCTCACTTACCTTACACTCTCCATTGATGCAAATGTCCAGCGAGTCAGCCTGACATCGGGTGCCATCTATGACGGCAGGAGAGCGCTCTGTGTAGAAGTTATAGCCCTCTGCCAAGCAGTTCAGCGCACAGGGCTTCACACCACCTGGGTTACACAGCATACACAAAGACCGAGCCCGTCATTACATCATTTCCTAAAGTTCAGCTTTCACACAGAGAAGAGACAGCGTGACCTGACCCCTGACAGAACCTAACAACACAGAGACCAGCAAATGCTGGTGCTATTCCAGGACTTGCAGCCAGCTCTGGGATCTTCTCTCAACTTGTTGACAGTAATAATCATGTGGGGGAAAGTCAATGGTGCTCAGATCTAAAAACCCCAAAACTTGACGTCATTGTAACACTGACACCAACAGAGACAGTGCTGCTTGCCAACAACAATTACACTGACATCCACACGTAGGTTATCTGCTGTTTTTACATGACGCCTCAGCCCACGGAGCCCTATAAGACAGGAGGTGATGGATTTGACAAAACAGACCCCTTTGATAAAGGGGATCAAACTTTAGCTCTCCCATCTCTGAAAGAAAACAAAAGCTGTGTTTACATGCTTCAAACTTTATCACTTTTCTCTGAGATATTTGTGGTTTTAGTTAAGTGGATATTTTCCTTGATCTGCAGACTTCAAGGAGAGAAACTCCTGCCAGTATCAATGACAATACAACAGGGGCCTGTTCCAGGAAGCAGACTTAGCTAACATTTCTGAGTTTAACACTGAGATGAGGGAAACTCTGGGTTTTTTGTTCCAGAAAGAGTCAACTTTAACTCTGATTGAGTAACCGGGGTAACAGGGGTGGCAGATTTTCTTCAACAAACTCTGAGTTTCTCTCTGACTCCTCCCCTCCTGCTGCACCTGAACCAGCTGACTGACAGGCCACTTCATTTCCTCACTCATAAAGCCGCTATCAAAGCACATAGTGGAGAGAATTAATTTGCAGAAGTTTACGTTTTTACAAAAACTGAAATCCCAGTTTTACGTTAGTTTGCTATTTTGTGTACTTAACATGAACTCTTTTACAGTCATTCAGCCATCAATATATAAGGATGGAGACAGCGATTACATCACAGATTTATTATCAGCTTAGAATTAAATCTATAGTCTTCATCTATCTAACTCTGTGTTGAGTTGATTGAACCAACTCTGATCAGCTGTTCTGAAACAGTCAGAGTTTATTTTTAAACTCAGAGTTTGTTGAACATGCTTCCTGGAATAGGGCCAATTTCAATTTCAAAATCAAACACTGTTGGTCCAGAGAGGAAAAAAAAAAAAACCCTGAGATGCTCAAGATGTGTCACGTCAGTTTAGCATGTGAAATCTCCCAAGTTGGACTAGTGACAGCAACCAGACAGGCTAAGGTCTTCAAATACAGTTCTCTATCCATCGAACAAGACCTGGGTGCAGAAACCAGACTAGCCTGCAAACTATCATTTGAGTCACAAAAAGGATGACACAAAGGCTTTATAGCTCAACACTTGGCAAGTTCAAACTTAGGCTTAGTAAATATTTAATAAGAATTCAATGACAGTGAAGTCAGCTGTGATAAAACTGCACCCAGACACTGTTGCCTATATATTAATTCATATTTAATGTTATACAGAAACACCCTGATTTGAAACTATGGATGTACTGTACAAACAGCTGATGCAAACCAGTCCTGAACTCACCACCAGTGTAAGGCTTCCAGTTGTAGTACTTCCCACGAAAAGGCATGCTGTCAAAATCAGCACACTGCTTCTCTCGGAAATCACGAGATCCTACAGGGCACGCCTGCAAACAGCAGAAAAATGGAATGTGAATACAAAGGACCATACCAAGGTTACCGCATGTCTTATCCCAGTGCACATTAGACTGGTGCCAATGAGCTTTGAAATTAAAGTCAGTCAGAGTGATCGCCAGCAGCTGGCCAATATAATCACTGTTACTAGATTCATATTAAATTCGATCTTCCATGCCATAGTTTCATGTCGGCATCTCCGCATTTAACCAGCACCATCTATGCTTGCACCTCTGCACTGTATTGAAATGCGTGTGGGGAGTACATGATCCATCATCATCTCAGAACATGTGTTTGCAGAGACCCCAGTTTATTAACCCTGTTGCATGTGGCTGTGGGTGAATTACTGTGCTGTGTATGGGGAGAGAACAATGAAGAGTGGAGGACAGACAGTAAAAAAGCAAAAAAAAAACAAAAAGCCTGTCAGATGTTTCAACTTATTGTTACATTAGCTGTCTAGCTGAGATCGGTCCATTTATGGTCACTAATTATGGTAGCGAACAAGGTTCTCCTGCTGGTATAGTCTACATTCTTTCTAATCATACTGGACACTCCTCGGCATCTCGATCTCACTCTGATCAGCATTAGTAATGCTGTGGTGTTTGGGCCACGTGCAGCAGGCACATCTGTGTCTGTGAAAGCATCGTTCTATCCAAGCCTGCTAGCATTAGCTGATAACTTAGCACTCCACCCTCCTTTTCAAATAGGTTTACTTCTGAAGAGCCAAAATGCTGAAATCAAGGCTTTGAAACAGGACTTCACAAACCAATCATGTCAAGGTGGCTACAGCCATCTTTTACATAGAGTCTATAGTTATTTACTTCCTAGGGATAACTTGCTTTGAACAGGAAAAAATATTTTTTAAAAATGCAAGTCTATATTTAATGTACAAGAATTTGCAGTAAGTAACTAAAATTTGCAGGTACATTTGTAAGATCCGTAAAATCTGCAGATGCAGGTTGGCATGTTGTCGTCATTTGAGTAATGCTGTTATCTGCTCATTTTATTTGCTCAGATAACTGCATTAATAACAATATAAGGTGTCAAATTTTATTTTTTACAGACAAAAGAAGATGTGTTTCTTGGCATTTCTGTCTGAGAACATTGTGTTTTGTGTTCGGGGGGATTGTTTATGTGTGGATTTATGATGTATAATGAAACATTTCTTTGGCTAGCTAATTAGAAAGATAAACAGAGCCAGAGGAGGTGAAACAGACCAGCATAGAAATCAGGCTGGGGTAGATTGAGTTCTGGCTCTGATTCTGGATAGACTTATCTGGGATGGCACTCCACTGTGTGGATAATGCGCCAATAAGAGGAGGGAAAAAGTGGAAAGAAACACTTTACTAGTGTGAAAAGGTCCTTAGGAACCACAAAACACTCTCCCTCGGTACAAATAAAGGCTCTCGGGTCAAAGCTGTATTTCACATGCTGAAAGTGTTCCATGCTGGAGTGGGCCATAGGGAGGACAGGCCACTTTCATTACCATTCAAGTGTTTTGCCAATTTAGCAGCTTTAAACTTGCACATCAAACATGCAGATCCAGTCAGAGGAGACAGAATAATATTATTGCAAGTGTGTGTTGAAATGAGAACACAGTACCAAATGAGATTTACATGTGCTAACGTCTGTTGGAACAAAAGAAAAGATTACTTTAGTAACGCTGCATTTGCTTTAATGTTTAACTTGTTGATTATCTACTGATTAACAGTTTAGCAAAAATAATATAACAAGGCACAAAAAGGGAGGAAAGTCCTATCATTTAAGCCACTGGATTCCAGGATATTTGACACTCTCCCTTCATTATCTTGACTTAAAGCCAACACAATTTAAAAATCAAAGTTCTTAAAAACTTAAAAACACAAAATCTTCTGTGCCTCTTGAGGACCTTAATATCAATAAAAATGTAGCATTTATAGTGGCAAATTTAATTAAATTCAAAGTACTATACCACCGGCTAACGTACATCAAAACTTAAACTGAAAAAGACAACAAGAAAAGATGAGTTGTTAAAAAATAAAATAAAAGGTCATAAAAATAGCACAAAAAATACAATTATGGAATATTAGAATGTTAACAAAACAAAGTTGAGTAAATGATGATGACAATAAATAAAATATGTATAAATACTAAAAACATGCAATTATAAAAGACTTTGTAAAAGCCAGACTCAACAGAAGAATAACTGGAGGAACCCTCCGTGGTTCATAAACCAAGAGTATTTCAGTTAGGCAAGCCACGTCTGAAATGATTTATCACAGCAGCAGAATACAGTTAGAGACTGGCGTCTAGGCTCCCAGCTCATCACTCCCCACAAATGTGCTACATATAAAATTGGGGAGTGATGAGAGTAAACATCCCCACTGAGTCTACAGGTGGATATGGGGTGGTGAAAAAGTTGAAACAGCATGCAGCAATCTCTTGATGCATGCTCAATAATCCAGGTAAAAGAATCCCAAAAAGTTGAATCTGTTCATCTGGACGTAGTGTTTTTTTAGTGGGAGAAACGTTTCGTCACCTTCTGGTAACTTCTTCAGTCTCAGCTGACTGCAGGTTTCCCCAACCTTATAAACAGTACATTACATAATAAATTCCAGTTACAGAAGTAGTGGAGGTAGTTCGTAAGAGATTACAGGATGACCCCAACCTCAGCAACAGGACCACCCTCAACACTGACCAAGTATGTCTGCTCTTGGAACTGTGTCTTCAGTCCACGTATTTCACATACAAGGGCCAGTACTACAGGCAGAAACATGGGTGCGCCATGGGCTCCCCAGTTTCTCCTATTGTGGCCAATTTGTATATGGAGGAAGTGGAAAAGAGGGCTTTGTTATCCTATTCTGGAACACCACCGAGTTATTGGTTCAGGTACGTGGATGACACCTGGGTGAAAATCAAATCTCAGGACGTACCACAATTCACTGATCACATTAACTCAGTGGACAAACACATCAAGTTCACCAGGGAG
>VUQS01057021.1:0-12229 GCA_015108495.1 Heterochromis multidens | reverse complement strand
GTTTCTAAGATTTTTAGAGCCGAGTACAATAACCTCAGTTTTATCTGAATTTAGAAGCAGGAAATTAGTGGTCATCCAGGTCTTTATGTCTTTAAGACATTCCTGCAGTTTAACTAATTGGTGTGTGTCCTCTGGCTTCATGGATAGATAAAGCTGGGTATCATCTGCATAGCAATGAAAATGTATGCTATGCCTTCTAATGATACTGCCTAAGGGAAGCATGTATAATGTAAACAGAATTGGTCCCAGCACAGAACCCTGAAGAACTCCATAGTTAACCTTAGTGTGTGAAGAAGACTCCTCATTTACATGAACAAACTGGAGTCTATCAGATAGATATGATTCAAACCACTGCAGTGCAGTACCTTTAATACCTACGGCATGCTCTAATCTCTGTAATAGAATATTATGGTGAACAGTATCAAATGATGCATTTCTAGTAGGACAAGCACAGAGATGAGTCCACTGTCAGAGGCCATAAGAAGATCATTTGTAACCTTCACTAACGCTGTTTCTGTACTGTGATTAATTCTGACTCCTGACTGAAACTCTAATAAACCATTCAATTCAATTCAATTTTATTTATATAGCGCCAAATCACAACAGTCGCCTCAAGGCGCTTCCTTGAACCTTCTAGTTGGGCATTTTTTTCATTGTCATCTCGATTTGTGATGATCATATGGAATGATAAGCAATTAATGCAATCAAGCTCGTTTAGGAAGCTGCATCTAAAAGGCTGTATGAATCCTTTGCACAGACACAGAAACCTGTGATTAGTACTAACATAAAAATGAGTATTGTACATACAAATAGCAGATTTTCACTCACCAAAAGTGGAGACATTCTGAACAGGCTGTTAATACGATCGACTTTACAGCAAGCTATATTATTTGTCAGATGATTGCATTTAAATTGCTCCAAATTGTTCCACAGCTCAAACACAGTTGAGAGGTGCACCTGTCAGATAAAGCAGCCATGCCCCTCATTATTCAAACTATAATCATCACATCGCTTGTGACTGGATCACTTATGAAGCCACATTTCTATATGGAAACCAAGGATTTATAAGGAATTAATAAAATGAAGTCAACAGTGGTTATGACCTTGCAGTTTGGTATGGGGCAGAGAGAGGGTGAACATGGTGGTAGTGGGCAGGGTTCAGCCCTATGTGACAGCAGGTGCGTACCCAACACTACCTGGCTGGCATTCAAACCCACCCCCAGTTCAGCTGCTGAGCCACAAGTCCCTGGAGAGGTCCACGGCATGAACCCTCAGACAATAAACACACGAAAAACATTCTACCTCTTCACACAACCACAAACGATGAACGACACTGTGCTGTCAAAAGAGGCTCAAAGAAGCAACACGTAAAAAGAACGGAAAAAACCGAGAAGGAAAATCTCACAAAGAAAAACCCAGTCAGACGCATACATTCAGAAAACACACACAATCAAATAAACAGGCAAAAACATGCAAACTTTCACACATACAAGTCAACACACACATACACACACACCGCTTCATGTATAGGATTTCGATGGCTCTAACAAACAACAAGCTGCATGAAATATTCAGTAAAATTTTCAACATGTGCTCTTTCCCCTTTTGCACATGTACAAGTGCAAAAAAAAAAACTGTTGGGAGAGAGCGATGGGGAGACGAGGAGGAGGGGGGAAAGGAGTCAATGAGGGCAAAGGGAGAGCTAGCAGCAGGAGAGATAGACTGAGTGCAAGAGAGAGAGAGAGAGAGGGAGAGAGAGAGAGAGAGAGAGAGAGAGAGAAAACCCAGCTGACTCTGTTGAAGCTACTCCCCTTAGCAACAGCCCTAGCTCAGCCTGTATCCCATTGGCTGGCTCACAATCCCATGTATGGCTCCTAAGCCAATCACAGGTTTCCTTATAACTCTGCATTTTGGATTTCATTTTCACCATGGCAACACAACCCTGCTCTTAGCGCTGTATGTGGCCTGTGTAAGTTTGTACACAATGTACATACTGTAAAAAGTTCACTGTACGAGCTCAGGCAAAACAATGAGTCTAAAACCACCGGGAATATAAACAAAAGACACACAGCAGACAAGCTAACTCAGCACCATCTCGACATCTGTGAAATTTATGTGTCCAACTGTTACAAACAGTGAAGCACACAGTGAGATTGAATAGAGCTAAATCCAACACAGACCACTCCATAAATTCACACAGAGAAGAAACATCATACTAAATTTCTCCACTTGTTGTTCTGTATGTGTTGTGTACATGTTATTCTTTCTTAGGGACAGTGCATGTAATGTGTGCAGGTAAACAGTTCAGATTTGAGCAAAAATGCTCATTTACACCCGTTTTGAGAAAAAATAATACAGATATCCAAGGGCGAGAGTTAAAGCTCATTTTACACATATACCATTACTATGGAAATGTGGCACCTTCATGGCCAGATAACATGTGGCTTCATCTTTTTATTCTGTACTTTGTAACCAAAACAATAAGTAAACCTACACTGCTCATTCAGACCTGCTGCATTAGAGTGTGTATTCAAGAATTCCTCCAAATGAAACAATTAAACTACATCAATTACCTCTAAAACAACACACAGATGCATTTTCTGTTACAATCAGTAAAATGAGCCGTCTAAAACTGTTAAAAATCATTTTTATGACGATAGCGCTGTTGTTAAGGTTTGGCATAACACCAGATACATAGTTAAACAAAACCATGCACACTTAGTCTTAAAGCATGGACAAACAGCAGTTGGAGAGCATCGTAAAGCAAAGGAAGGGGTGGGAGGAAGGTCTAAAAGTTATGAGGGAGCCAGATTATGGAGGGCTTTGAAGTTTAGCATTTGGTGTAATGAATTTATTGTGCAGGAGCAGGTGGAGTTGGATGAGAAAAAGATATGATATGGTTTGTGAGCTTGGCACAGGTGATGTCCTGGCAGAAGAGTGCTGAACACTGAAGTTTATTGCTTGCATGTACAACAGAGAATGACACTGCAATTATCAGGCTGATCACAGTACAAAGAAAGACTTGAGTTGAGAGAAGGACCAAAACTGGAAACAGTGCATAGTTGAAAACAAGCAGTATGTGAAAAAATATGGATGTGGACACTAAAGGATAGTATACTGCCATGAATGACACCAACACTTTTGATTTGGGGGAAATGTGGAGCAGACAGTCATCGGTGGAAATAGTAAAGGGGGCGGTTTCAAAAAGAGTGGTCTTAAGCCACGTACATACTGGAAGTGAGGGGCTTTGAGGCTGCCAGCTGGTGGCTTGAAGACATTCCAGGCTCTGGTTGCCTAGGTGAGCCTCTAATGTATTTATTACCAGGTCATATGTCAATCAACGGTATTCTTCACTCTCACTGGTAGTCTCTTCAGTTGCTCGCCTGAAAGGTTATCACAGGTCACGCCCACTTCACATTGCCAGCAGTTATCTTGCCCGTAGTTGACTGAAATCGCCAAATATCATTCACTTTCCATGGTCTCTGGTCGCCATGTCGCCGCGAATCGTTTCCAGTGTGCACGTGGCTTTAGAACCAATGACAGGAATCTTGCTTTTATTTCAACTGGGTTCAAGAAAGTTGTTTTACAAGTAGTTGGTTAAGGTTAGGTTAATGTGACTAAACTTAGGGGAGCAGTGATATAATGGTGATGATCAAAAACATCTGATTAAAGTTACAGGACGGTCAGGGTCAAACTAATAACGGTCTACTGTGGCAAAAGTTGAATGTTCTGTTGAACCTTCGATCCACCAGAACCTCCTTCCCTTGTTGATCTACAACAGGGTCACCTCACACCCACTGTTTCCCTCATAATAACTATGGCTGATACAAGTTTGTAATGTCTACACAAACATGTCTCGTGTGGAACTTGCTGAAACTGCTGATTTTGTTTTGTATATACTGTCCATATTTATCACCTAAGACTCAAACGTTTGTCACATAAAAGTGATAAAAGTCCAATTAAAGACCCACCATTAACAGTATGTGAACAGAAAGCTCAAAGTTCCATCCATCTATTTTCTCCCGCTTATACAATTCAGGGTCGCGGGAGACTATCCCTGCTGACATACAGCAAGAAGTGGGGTACATCCTGGACAGGTCGCCAGTCTGTCGAAGGGCACTAACACAGGGAGACAGACAACTGCTTACACTCACATTCATACCTAGGGGCAATTTAGAATCACCAATTAACCTAACCCCATGCATGTCTTTGGACTGTGGGAGTTACTGGAGACCCAGTAAGACCACAAACTTGCTGGGCCCAAAGTTGTAATCAATCCACAAGAAATTTTCCAATGATTCAACATATCCCATCTTTTGCTACATAATGCTACATAAAGTTCAGAGTTCAAACCTGTTTAAATGTAGGCTGGTTCTCAGAAGGTACCAAAGCAGAACCGGTTCTGTGCCAGAAGCACCAGTGCATGATTTTAAAGAAGGTTTGCGTCACATGTAACTAGAAGGGTACTCCACGAGTGCCTCCACTCCACCGTCAATGCCAAATCTTGCAATTTTAAGAAAGATACGAACCAGAATGTAATGGGCTCTTCTTCTGCACAGACTTCACATTATCTTGACACACCAATCAATCAGCACTGAAAACACATCTCTGCCAAAGCTCTCACTCTTGAGGAAAGGAAAAAAAGTTATCTAGTTTTCAAAACAGGAGACCAATACCAAGAAAACACAAAAAATAGTTTGGCTCTGAATCTTGCCATGGGAAGTCCACCCTTTTTTTTTCTTTTCTTTTTTTTTTTACTTTGCACAGGATTACTCTTCTTTCCAAGCAACATAAAACACAAATAAATAAATACAGTAAATATTGTTAAGACTACTTGTTATAATAGCAGGTATGACGACCTCAAGTCACTGATAATCTTTGTACTTTTTGTGTATATAATCTTCCTTGCACTTCAACAGTATGTCATCCAGTCCTAGTGAGCTTGATGGCAACTGAAGCACTACATAGCGGGTGCCCGTCCAGGCTTTTCAGCTCTCTATAATCCATAAAAGGCTAAAAACTGTTCTAGTGATTTCTGTGTCGGTGGAAAAACTAGCTCTGTGGGGTGAGTCCTCAACATCATACGTGCATGCAGGCAGAAGCAGACAAGGTAAGTGGCTATGTCCCCTTTGTTCTCTTGGTGAGGCGAGTGTGAGTGAGGGTGTAAGAGAGGGAGGGAGAGAATCAAAGATATAAAAACAGGAGGAGAGAGATGGGGGGGGCAAAAGACAAAGAGCCAAGTAGTGAGAAAGGTAGAGAGATAGAGTATGAGACAGGCCGGCTCCTAAAGAATAAGAGGGAGGAGAGACGATGAATAGCAGCTCCTCTACAGACAGACACATGATGAATGGGTCTGCTGCCTAAAAAGCCAGTGCACAGAGGACAACAAGGAAAGTGTGTCTGCTCATCCCACAGTGTGTATGCATGTGTGTATTTGAGAGCATGTGTGTAACGACAGAAGTGATCCATCTGGGCCTTTGTGGTAGTGACCACACTGGAGAGGAGGTTGATACCCAGTATCCCTTCCCCTCCCACAAGACAAAACTCACCCATCAGCGCCAAAAAAGCAGTGCTCAGGGTGAGTTGTCAAACCTAACAGCAGGTAATTAAAAGTAATAGCACAGCTTCCTCTTGGGTTTGACGGTAGTAGGCAATGTATGTATCCTACCAACAGCAATTAGTCAGCCAATTACCCGGGGGCATAATTATAACTACTGTCCATAGGAAGGCTTTGGGAGGGGCAATAATGGCATCTTACGGTAGCTTGTGTTTATCTAAGTGATCAGTGATTAGCATGATCATGGGGAAAGGTCAGGACCTCACATGAAAGGCTGGCTCCCTAACTGACATTTCTACTTTGCTGCGGTTAATTGGTACAACAGTAGCAAAGTGCTGTTTTCCATAAACAGTTCATTTAAGTACGTATTAGGATGCCATCATGGAGGCTGCATTGAATTTAAAGACCCAATGCAGCAGGCATTCCTGAAGACTAAAGGCATGTTTAAATGTTTCAGTCAGTCACTAAAATAGTGGTAAATGGAGCTTTTCTGTCACATGTCTCATGCAGATTTTTCTAATATTACATGTTGCTGACGGAGCTTTATTTGCACAACAGTAAGTGCCACATTTATGATGTTGCATTAGTTGGAAATTGGGTGTATATTATTTTGGCTGATTTAATTAAATCAAGCAAAGGGGTCCTCAGCTGTGTGTGCGTGCATGTCGCAGCTCTCAGAGCAGAATTCTTGGCGGCAGAAGCTCCTCTAATCGAGTTAGCTGTGATAACAGGGGTGGCAACCAGCTTTCCAGGAACATACTCTCCTCTGAGCACTCTGAGCAAGTGGGTTTCACATATGCATCCACACACAGATAAGCATGTGCACACACAAATGCACAAATGCACCCAGTGTGACCTACCTTTCTGTTTCCTGTGTTTTAAAAATGCATGTGCAGCGCTGTGGGTCTTTGGACGGTAAATGTATAATGCATGTGCGCACGCTGAGACAAACCTATTAATACTTTCATCTCTACATTCACATGCTGGCATCACTCACTTGCTCTGCTACACGCAAGTCTAATAGGTTTCAGTTTCACACGAGTTTACGTGTTACTCTTTCTGCAGATTTGTCAATGTTGCTTATCTGCTGGCAGCTCTGGCAACTCATTTTGGTAGGTCAGTAGGTAAATGAAGCCTTTGGTGTCTGGCCATCTTGTCTGGTTAACATAAATAGACAAACACGCCCTCTTAGCAGTGTAATGGCCCATTTCCAATGTCCAAGTTCAGCGACCTGTGTTTTCTTCAGTTCTGTTTATGCTTGTAAGGGTAACACATGATTTTAAATACAGCTCTTAGAAGCTTAGGCACCTCAAGTATGACTTCAGTTACTATGATGTCAAGTATTTCTACAACCAATCAAAAAAAGTAAGTCTACAGAAAGATAAAAGATCCCATCAACACAAGTTAATACTGCAGAAATGTCCTTTTTTAAAAAAAGATGGTTATGTGAACAGTTATTCTAATAATAAAGATTATGTAACAAAGGAGTTTGTGAAAGAAGGCTTTAACATGAAAATCCACATTTCAGAAGGATGTAGTGTAGTTACCTTTTGGATGTGTGAACTTGCACAGGTTTCTAATAAGCAAGTTTCTTGTTCATAAAAATATACGGACAAACATACAAGTGCTTCAAAAGATTTTGAAGAATTGTGACTCCCTTAAAATCTAGCATTTGTTTACTATAGCTAGTAAGTAGCTGTGCATAAGTATACTGTAGCACTACACTGTCTGTAGTCTGATTTTTACAGTATACTGGATTCTTTTACTGTCTCTGTGTTAGCACTGCTATATATCGCCCCCTATTGAGTTCTTCTTGGATATAATATATATACACTGATCTGGCACAACATTAAAACCTGTGAAAAGTGAAGTGAATAACACTTATCGTCAAGTTGCAGTGTAATGCTCTGCCAGGAAGCCTTAGAATTTGCAATCATTTGGATTTGACTTTGACTTAATCCCGTCACTTAAATGTTGTAGACCAACTGCGCTCACCACCAGCAGTGGCTTCTCCCAGCAGTACAATGTGCCTGGCAAATAGCAAAAACTGCTCAGGAACAACTTGAGGAACAAGGCAAAGAGGCCAGTGCATTGACCTGAACTCCAACCAATCTGGATCCCAATCCAATCAAGCATCCGTGGAATGCACTGGAACAAACCATACCCACAGGCTCCCACTCCACAACCCACAGGATCTGAAGAGATCCGCTGTCAATCTGCAGGTGCCAGATACCACAGGACAACGCCAGAGGTCCTGTGTCCATCCCACAATGACCGATGTGTATTATTGTAAATCCAACCAAACTAGCAAAAATTACTAGAACCTGTAAAGCTGTAACCACAGAGGATATTTCAGCTGTGTGTTTCAGTCATCTATCTCAAATGCAACTGACCACATACACTCACATTTTAAAATCACTCCAGTTGTCTACATAGGTGACACAAGAGCCTGAGTTTCCCTCGTACTCGTGCATAAATGTAAGCAGGAGCATTTTTATGTTCAAAGTCTATTTTCCTTCATTTTACTCCTTTAACTACAGTGATTGTGTTTACAGCTGTGCAAGAGCTCAGTAAATGGCCTAAATGCTGCCTGCACAATAGCAGAAAGAGAACTGAAGGTGCCTGTATTCAGGCCACGCCTTCTAGACAGAGATGGTGCGAGTAATTTTAAAAAAATATTTTTGTCACTATTCAAATTATATTACTGTTCCGATACATAGAAAAAGATTTCTGCAGGGTGAAGGTGGATGCACCACTTTTCTCAGTGTACATCCACAAGTCAAGACAGAGCATGTTAAAATAAAAGGCTTCAAGCTCCAGTTTCACGTCTGATCTATAGGATCCCTCTCCATCCTAGCTCCTGTCGCTTCGTCTCTCCTCCTCTACACCCTCTCTCTCCCTTTGCTGGCCTCTCACACACAAAGACAGGGGGAGACAGAGGTGGAGGAGGGAGGGAGGGAAGGGAAGGGAAGAGAAGGCACAAAGGACTGGGAGCTGTGGGCTTGCCCTGGGGAAAGGGAGGGTGAGGGGGTAGATGTGGGGTAACAGGGGGTCAAAGGGGGGCCACAGTGGGGTGGGGGTGGATAGAGGGCTGGGGGTGGGGAGAAACCTGAGAGGCAGAAAGCCAAAACAGAAGCTGGGTGAGAAAGATGGGGAGCGATGGTGGGAAGGGAGGGTCTAAGGGTGAGAGAGCACAACACAACAAAGCTCATAGCAGCAGTGATTTTTTTTCCCCCACTTTGAAGGGGGTTGGCAGTGGATTTGTTCAAGAAAGGGATTTGGTTTGGGAGAGTTAGAAGAAGCTAGGATTTGATGAGATTTACACTTTTTCTTCAACAGGAATGCACATCCACCATCTACTAAAGCCTGTGTAAGCGTTTTAGCCACATCTCATTTTTTTTAGGCAGAGACTGTTCCCATATTCTGCCTTTTGTTGCCCTGAGTTTTTTAAGGCAGCAACAAAAGCTGCACCCAAGTTTTCTTCTCAAGTCTACACAAAGATAAACATACAAATGTGTCTTTTTTTCCCCGCTAGACAACATAGCAGATGATGAGATGTTCCAAATCCAATTAAAAGTTATCACACTGTGTGTGGTTGAAAACATCACCCTTGCAACTATCATGGGAGATAAACCAAGTTCAAGATGTACCTTTACGAACCTAAAAGTAACAACGTCAAAGTTGCCACATATTCAGCATCAGCGTTCGTTTATCATATATACTGTAAAAGGTGATTGTCTGCCATCGAACTTTGTATAACTATAGTTGTCATGATTTTGCCAAAAACAACAAATTCTACATCATAAAGGGGTCCGACACATGTGCTCTAAAGCAGGGGTGGGCAATTCATTTTCCCCAGGGGCCACATGAGAAACTGGGACTGTCATGGAGGGCCCTACCAATAAGCTGGACTTTTGCCCACTACTAATTTTATGTCTCCATAAGCTTATTGGTGTGGCCCTAAACAAGTCCCAGTTTCTTATGTGGTCACCTTCTTAATTGCCCACCCACGCGCTAAAGAGTCTGACAAACCAAGCTAACTTCAAAGAACTACTGCCAACTCTGCAAAGCGCTGCCTCTGTCAGGCGGTGACAGAGAAGAACACCTGCCTGGCCACTGACATGCACAATCTGTGCATTCCTGAGAAGAAATAAGTCAGTAGGTGATACTTACTACATATCTCACCTCTTCTGAACTTCTATAAAACATTTCTCTTTCAGAGTGCGCAGAAGTGTTCAACCATGAACTCAGGCCAAGGCAACAAGTAAAGCACACACAAAGTTACAATATTTAAAAAAAAAAAAAAAAATCATGTACTCACATATTCAACCTGCTCTAACTCATGTAGATGAGTCAGTTTGTTGCTTGTATTATGATGCCCTCTCTCCCTTGGTTACAACAACTCATTTAACATCCCTCATTTGCATTTTTCTGACTTCCCGCAGGGCGCTGAGAGAGCGTCTGCTACTGTGTGTGTGTGTATTTATTGTCCTCTCAGGCTGCAGTCACACAGGCCTGGAGAGCAGTCATTGACCATCTGGAAAACACCGGTCATGAGAATAAAATTTGTGTTTCCTAACCGGTTTGAGAGTGGCTGCTGGAGGTTAATAGCAGTTGCTGTGAAATCAACTGCTAAAGCCCCAGTCATGCAGGCCTAGAGACTGGTCATTGATCCCCTGACAACCACAGGTTGCTAGGGAAAAATGTGTGTTCCCTTACCGATTGTTAAATAGTTGCTAGAGGTTGCTGGCAGTCCCTAATGTGAAATTGGTCGCAAAGAAGTATATGGTGTGGCACCGAAAACCTCCTTGCATTTGCTTTGGTGCTGGGAATTTTCCACGCAAGCTATGGGCAACATGGACAACATGGTAAGATGCCGACTTTTCTACAAACACTTGCTAACTACTAGTCAAGCGGTAGTAAATCTTAAAAAGGTGCAAAACAAACCAGAAACGGAGAATGTCCACCTTTAAAATAAAAGCTGTGTCTCACCACTGCTTGCAACACACTTCAAAATGCGCAACTTTTACTTTGAAGGCAAACATTATCCTTTTCCAGTTTGTGTTGCACTTTTCACAGTTTTGCTACCACTTGTAGACTTGTAGTTGGCAAGTGTTTGTATTCATGTTTTCCATGCAAACTACGAGCACAGCAAACCATGCAAACCGTGGCAATCTGCTAGCGACCAAAGCAATCACAAGGAGGTTTTTGGTGCAGCACCTTCTTTGCAAACAATTTCACCTACTGAACTGCCAGAACCACTCAGGGAATACACATTTTTTCCTAGTAACCGGAGGTTGGTCACCGACTGAGGCCTTAGATGTGTGTTATAGAGGGGAATTGTGATTTGTAATAAGATTACTGTGTACTTTTATAGTAGCACTACATTGAATGAACAGCTTTTCACAATGTATAAAAACTCCTGTCTAATGATCACTTATTTTGCTCCTGACATGCTTATGCTTACATGTGAACTAGAGGGTGGGACACTCATGACATTTTGTTTTAGTGGATATTAATTTTAACCATTGAATATTTTAATTTTGCCCACCCCAATATGGCAGGCTAGAACTGAACGCATGAAATTTTCAATGGTGTTTCATACCATCAAAATCAATCAAGATCTGTAATCTGGGACAGATAAATCAAGAAGTGTCTGAGTATTGGCTAGTTAAAGTATGAAAAAAAATTTAAAGCCATCCTGTAAAGTCACATATTTGAGCACACACTAATAAAAAACTTCTTAATGCAAAAGACAACTAGTGACAATTTCTGAATGATATATAGTTATATTTCACAATATTGTATAATAAAGCACGTAGAATGCTGTTTAACATGAAATTCTTAGTCATTCAACTTTCATGCTGGATTGAACAAAAACAAAAATATCAGTAGATTGTCCTGTCCAAATAGAACAAAATTCTGGAGTTTCCAGATGGTACTCTAAGTATAACTCAGAAAATAATTTTGTTAAATATGTGCATATTTTTCATTTTCGAGACCTGGGTCGTTCTATTTCAAATCATCAATTTTTTAGAATATTTTCTGCTCGACCACCTTCGATTTGCCTAAAAATTTTATGCTCTGAAGTTTGAACATATATAATGATGGCTGTGAAGTTTTTTGATGTATCTGTCCTAAATTACAGATCCTGGTTCATTTTGATGGTAAGAAAGACCAGTGAAAATTTCAGGCTTTAATCTCTAATAGTTTTTGAGACATTCATGTTCAAGCATGTGCAAAGAAAAGGTCTGAAAGTGGATCGATGGACCATTTTTCAAAACAAAAATTATCTTGAGAAACATTTGCTATATGAAGCTAAAATTTCACAGCACTCATTATATATGTTAAAACTTTGGACCATAACATTTTTATGCAAATCGGAGATGGTCAAGCAGAAAATGTTCTAAAAATTTTTGATGGAATGACCCGGGGAGGATTCTCCCCAGTTTTAAAATTTGAATTTCAAGGCCTATTGCTATTGTCAAGATTTAAGATTGGAAGTAACTGTATACTCCTCCGTGAATCGCTACCTTATCGTGGTGGAGGGGTTTGTGTGTCCCAGGGATCCCAGGGGCTATGTTGTCGGGGGGCTTTTGCCCCCTGGTAGGGTCTCCCATGGCAAATTGGTCCTGGGTGAGGGACCAGACAAAGAGCGATTCAGAAGACCCT